>BMAO01011624.1:0-63293 GCA_019973975.1 Trichonephila clavata | reverse complement strand
TATGTAGAAATCTAATTTTTTTCCTGTGCTCACATTTTTAAAGCTCTTATTTTTATACCTGGTATATAACGTGCACGCATAAATTCAATCTTATTTTTTGTGTTAAAAGTGTGCACCATACACCAACCAGATTTTACGATACATATTACCACAACAATGCCAATGTTCAAGATAACGTGCCAAGTTGGTGACCCTGATTTTGCATGTGTCGTATGCGCCAGATTGACTACCATGTGCTGTATTACATATAATTTCACCAATATGGTTGCAATATTATGAAAGTACCAAAAGTTAATACAGCTTGGGTACAAAAACTCCTGTATGCAGGTATGTTGTACACAAGTGAAAAAACATAAATCTTGGTACTTACGTATTATCACAACCAATTGGTGACATTATATGAAACAAAGCACCTGTTTGCCAATTCAGCACGTTCAACACACAGGAACTCAGAAGGTACTTGTGTATTTTTGCAACAATCGCTGACTCTAAATAACTCGCTGAGTTGGCCACCCCGATTTCCTATGTGTGGTACACACTGAATTGGCTGCCAGGTGCTTCATTTCATATAATATCGCTAATAGGTTGCAATAAGACGCAATTACCAATCAGGGTTGCCAACTTGGTGTGTTATTATTAGATTTGGCATCTGTTGTGATAATACGTAATTTGTTCAGTCTGACGTATTTGAAGCACAATTAATTTAAATTATAGTTTTAAGAAACATGCTTTTTTATCAAACTAAAAAGTAAGAAATAAATCTTATATAAGAATAAAATGATTAACTAGAAAATTAATGTCATCGTGGTAAAGGCGTGGGGTCCTCTGTACTACATTTTTACACTAACTCTGCATTTTGGAATAGAACTAGTAAGAAATTATAACAATTGATATTGAGCACCCCACTCTTTTATATGCAGTTATTATTTTTCCAGTTTCAATTTTATTTTTTCTGCTTTTTTCTTGGCATTTCTAAATACCTTTTGTTCTATTTCTTTAAATCCTGGCATTCATATTTTTCTAATTGGTTTTCTGTAAAAAAAAGTACTTATGTTTTTGCTTCTTAATGTAATTCCTTTTTTGCCAGGAATAAGCCAATCTTTTAAATTATTGTCATGTTGAGTTCTTAGTGGGAGACCATCATCATTGATTGAATACTATTGGATGCCAAAATTTTTGCAGCGATTTCAAAACCACTTCTAAAAGATGTTTAATGTGTAGTGTACTGATAGCAAATTAGTTCCTGTATATATTGTTCCAATGTGTGGTATTTTTTTAACTGTTGTTTTTATAAATGTGAAATTCAGGTAGACGTGCAATATTTATAAAAATTGTATTTTTAAAATCTTTTATCTTGTTTCTAAATTATGAATGCTTTATTTTTAATTTGCACTAATTTCATTTCTGCTTGTTAGTACAAATCTTGATTTTTAATGTTTCCACTCATAATTTGTTTTAAATTTTGATATAGCTCTGAATTTTTTTTTATACATATTTTATGGTAAAATTAATCTATGAATTTCATACATTTTGCACTTTCTGCCAAAGACCATTGGTTTCACATTGTAGCTTTGTCATTATGTTCTAAATACTCATACAGGCATAGCATATCACTACATGTGTTATGCTAAATTTTGTAGATAGTCATTTCGAAAACTATATAATTATGAACAACCTTTGTAAAAATTTTACTCTAATGAGAACTTTCAAAATTCCTTTCAGAACCAGTTATCTATAAATTCTGCAGTAAATAATTTAGATGACTCGCATATCCTAACATGTAATTTATTTGAAACAACACTGTTTGAAAGGCATTTTCACTCACATTTTGTAACTCAAAGACATAATTTGATAAAAAAATTAAAAAGTTGTTTATTTATGTACTTTTACACACTTTCCTATATTTACAATGTATATTACACTAAAACATAATCTGTTCTGCACAAATAAGGATGGAGTTGACTATAATATGTGGATTAGATAGTGTTTATAAAAAAAAAATTCACTTATATTCTTGTTTATTTTTTATGTATATATGTATGTGTACAATTTCCAGAATAAATATTTCAGCAATATGATTTTGGTTTGTTTTATTTTTCTTGTTAACAGTGAATAATTGAAAAAAGGTATTGAAAATAAAATTCTGTACAGCAAGTAAAATTGCTAAATTATGATTCTATTGGTCCTTATGATGTTATTTTTTCTTCTGAATGGGTGCTGAAAACTTCTCTAAAAGCTCTTTCCATTAGGTTAAAAACTAAATGTTTTTGTTAATGCAAAAATGTACTGTTAGAGTTGTTTTTACATTCTTCTAAAGACTAAAATGTTAAGTATTTTAATTTAAAAAAAACATTAACTTAAAAACTATTATATTTGTTTTCTTTGGTGATAGGAAAGTGTAAAATCAGTTGCTTTAACAAAAAATGAGCTTAGTTTGTAATATAGCAATGCATTTTCTTTATTTCCATGTGGATAGATGTTTCTATTTAAACAAAACAATTGATATAAAGAGTATTTACACACCTGGGCCTAATGAGTGTTAGTTTAGTCAAAAGGTTTTTTTCTTCAGGTTACATAATATGTAAAAAAGCTATTTCTTTCTGGCATTGTTTTGAAATTATTACTTTGAAAAATCTGTTATTTATCATAATGTTTCCTAGATATTTCTAATAACTTATTATTGAAGGGCTGAATTTTTTTAAATAAAAGTTAATTTTCTGCTTGTATATGATTTTAAGGAAACAATATAATGCTTCTAGAGAAACATAAATATAAATAATGAATCAAATTGCTTCTGGAACTAGTTCAAAATGCATACACATTTGTTAAACGATAACATCGAATTTATTTTTGCAGTTTTCAAAGATTTATATTTGCGGTATAAGTTCGAAGACATGCAGTTTGTGATCAAATAATAGTTGCATTTTTTTTTTTCGAAAAGTAATATTTTTGTTGATACTTGCGTATTGTCGCCACCGTATTGGCGACATTATATAAAACGAAGTACATGGTTGCTAATTCAGCGCGTAGGACACATGCGAAATCGTTACTGCCAATTTGGCGAGTTATCTTTAACTTAGGCACTTTCGCGATAATATTCGAGTACCTTTTTGTTACACACAATAAATGTAAAATGAATTTTGATTTCGAAGTTAAGTGTAAAAATTTCATGAAATGAAAATAAAATAATACGTAAGATGTAGAAAGTGAAAATTTACAACTCAGGTATCACATTTTTAAATCCCTTAAGATTTGGGTTAATAAATATTTTTCTGTTAAAAATTCATATTAGATACAACAGTACCGAAAATAAATGCTATACATACTCATTTTATTGTTTTAACTCATATTTGATACATTAACAAATTCAAATATGAGTGCATTATATACTCATATCGATCTTTCATTCTCAAAAATTTGATCCCGTAACAGGTTCAAAAATGAGAATGTACTTGTGTCTCCATATGAGAATATGCGATTCTCAGATTTGAGTAAGCGTGCATCGGAGCTATTTTGAGAATGTGAAGTATTCAAAAGTGAGCTGTTTTCTCTCAGTTTTGAACATCGTTTCTCGCAGTGCATGAACTCTCACATATATTTTGCACTAAACCAAAGAAGTTTACGATTTCAGTTGCTAACTGATTCTACACTAACCAGTCTAAGAGAATGTGCAGCACACGGCACATAATTAGCAAATTTATTTTTTTTTCTTTTAGAAGGGCTTGCACACCATTATATCGACCGGACATACTGGCAGCGTTGTCAAATGACTGTCCCCTACAATTACCCAATAGCAGTTCATTTATTTATAAAAATTCTTGTAGAAAATTAAATAAGTAAAATCCAGTGTGATTACTAATCTTAATCAATGAGACACATATTTCATACACTTTTCCCCCCAAAACAATATCGTGGTACAAAATAACAAGTTGGTCATTGTGGGACAAATCTGACGTTGAATCCATCACAATTGCATAGTATTTTGTGTCATCGTTATTTATTTGAGTTGTATTTGTTTTGATGATTTGATTACCCATGATCTCTATTATTTGCTAATATGTCGTTTTTTATAAGTACGATATTAACGATTTTGGTCGTAATTTCACTGTTCAATATGTTCACGAATGAATGGGTCGAACTCTCTGCTAGGATTTCCAGGTCACTCATTAAATTACCATTATCAGGAGAACCAAAAACTTCCTTGGTACTTCTAAATGCTAAACCTCTTATAGCCAAATACTGTACTACCACAATAACACGTTTCAGGACATTGTGGTAATATTCTGTATCTTTTCTTAGTTGCTCCTGTAATTGTTGATATAACAAGGGGAGGGCCCGACTAAGGAAATTTATTTAGGGACGAGATTTTGTATAATAGTAGTATTCTCTTAGGGTGTTCAACCCTCAATATAATAGCGCCGAATAGACAGTCAGTTCCAAGAAAATAGCCTTCGAAATTCATACTTAGCTTTTATACAATGCAGTTTTATTCAGCTCCAGCGATGCAGTGGCATAGGTGGTAGTGCACCTGCATTCTGCGAAGGTCTGTCAGGGCTCGAGTCACGCGATCGACTTGCTTTGTTTTTTAAAATTAATTTAATTATTTTTACAATTAAATAAATTTATTTAAAAAAGGCTTATAAAATTTTATGTAATTATTTTATATTTTAAAAACTAAAAGAATTACTATAATTGTATAAATATTTATATAATATTTTATAAATATATTATAATATTAATTATTGTAATATTATTAATAAATAATATTTATTATAAAATACATTAAGTTAAATAGTACTTTATATATTTATTTTGTATTTTAAAAAGTAAAATAATTACAAATAGTTTATAATTAGATAAAAAATAGTTTTATAATATGTAAAATTGTTTATGATATTTTATAATTATGTAAAATGTTTGATAAGAGAAATTATTTAATTGTAAAAATAGTTAAATAAATCGAAAGAAAAACAAGTCTACCACGTGACTCGAACCCTAACCGATCGCGAGAAATGTAGGTGTGCTATCACCTATGCCACTGCTTCGCTGGAGCTGATTAAAACTTAATTGCACAAAACCTAAGTATGAATTTCGACCTCTACGTATTTTCTCCAAATTGACTGTCCATTCGGCGCTATTACATTGAACATCCTAAAGCAGTGGTCTTCAAACTGTGTTCCACGAAGCCTGGGGTTCCATGATTCACAATAAGAAATCTAGAAGAAATAAATATGTATACAAAACGGGGGGGGGGGGAGGATTCACGTTCTTTATGAAGTTTATAAGTTATAAGTATCTAAAGCTCATCGCCCCCCCCCATTCATCAAAACTGAAAATTTTATTTATATATAATAACTTTATTTTACAACGCTATTTAAACTTTTATTATAAAATAATAAAACGTTTTAACTTTATGTATATACTTTTTACTTGATTGTGAATATTCTTTTGCTTACTATCTCGGGTTCCACGAGATAATTTTATACTCGTTAGTTAGCACGTCTTGCAAAAACTAAATAGTTTTCTAATGGAAAATGCATCTTTTTACATTTGTGGAAAACAACACCTATAATGAAGGAAAACGAACAACCCATTAACAGAGTTGATGTTAAAATCTAAATTTAAGCAAGAACAGCTTCTAAAAATTTTAAGTTTCAAATTCTCTCTCATGCAAAATACACGGGGTTTCTCACGCATCTATTAACATTTTAATGCCATTCAGAACATTGTGTTTAGGTGAAATATATTTCTCAACGTAAGTGGGGTTACAAAAACAAAGTATAAAAACAAATTAAATTCAGAACAAGTAATGCGATTGCACTTTATCTCAACAGACCTAGACTTCGACAGTTCGTGTGATAAAAAGGAAGCACATATATCTCAATTACTAAATATAATGCATGGATAGGTGACGAATCATCTATACAAATAAATAAAATTGAAATGTCTGTTTGTAATTTCAAATTAGCAGCTTTTTACTGAATGCATTTAAAGGTATATACGGTACTTATATCAAAAAATTAATTTTAAATTTTTTTTGTCTGTCTGTCTGTCTGTCTGTCTGTTTGTTCCGGCTAATCTCGGGAACTTCTGGCCTGATTTTAAAAATTCTTTCACCAATGGAAAGCTACATTATCAGCGAGTAACTTAAGATATATTTTATCTCCATACTCTTACGGGAACGGGAACTATACGGGTAAAACTTTGACGTTGCTTACTCCCTGCCAAGTTGGCGCAAAATTATGCATTTGGCCAATAATGGAAATTTTAATAAAAATTTTCTCACATTTGTAACAAATAAATGAAATATAGTGTAATTTAGCGTCTTTTACAAAAAACCATTTTTAAATATTTTTTTAATAAACGTCTAACGTTTATTACGTTACGTTTGTTAAATGTCAAAATCAAACTTCGAGAAATATCGCCAAGTTGGCTAAGAAGTTCTCTATTCCGACAATCCCAAATATTTTAATGCAAATTTTCTCTCACTTTTTAAAGAGGGAAAAGAAATAAAGTTTTAGCGAATTGCGCGTGCTTGATATTGAAAATTCTAGGGTAATATTAATTGACAGTTTCATAAAAAGTTTTGATTACTTCAGTAGTTTTGATTAGTTTTGAAAGTATGTATTACTTTGAATTACTACATGGCGGAAGATATTTTGCGACGAAAAATAACCAAATATGCCTTTCAATGAACACATCTATAACGAAACGCACTAAAGGTTTTCAGAATGGTTAGGAAGAAGCTACATGATTTTGGAATGATAAGCCCTAGACGCGTCGACGGAAATGGCTTCGATAATGAAATTACTTGAGAATTAAACTACGAATTTATAGTATTGCAACATCAAGTAACAGAACATATAACATAAGAGAACATATAATATGGTATACAGTAGCATCTTAGAATAATATTCTGTTTTGAGTTCTTGTAAAGATGAATTATATATTAAACGTAGATGCTTTCGAAATATTTATAGTTTAAGTTATTGAATATTTGTTGTTAATTATTATAGTAAATTACATTTTCAGTTTTTTTAAACTAAGCTCAATTTTAGAATTTTTAAATTTTATTGGTTCCAGTCAAGCAAAAAAAAAAAAAAAAAAAAAAAAAAAAAAAAAAAAAAAAATTACCGTATTATATTATTTACTTTCTAATGATATATGATTACGACTTTGACAGCTGTTTAAAGACATCAACGTGAGCGGAGCCTCGGGTAAAAGCTAGTATATTAATATTATTAATGAGTAAATTATATTAACAAAATTAGATTAGAATTTTTTTAATAATAAATGCCAATGTGCTCTCTGTAATTGCTTTTATATGAAAAGCCTGTAACATCTATACAAATAAATAAAATTGAAGTGTCTGTTTGTAATTTCAAATTAGCAGCTTTTTACTGAATGCATTTAAAGGTATATACGGTACTTATATCAAAAAATCAATTTTTAAAATTTTTGCCTGTCTGTCTGTCTATCTGTTTGTTCCGATTCTTCTGGTCCGATTTTAAAAATTCTTTCACCAATCGAAAGCTACACTATCAGCTAGTAATGTAAGATATATTTTATATCCATATTCTTACGGGAATGGGAACTATGTGGGTAAAACGTTAACGCGCGTTGCTTACTCCCAGCCAAGTTGGCGCAAAATTATGCATTTGGTCAAAAAAGGAAATTTTAATAAAAATTTTCTCACACACATTTGTAACAAATAACTGAAACATAGAGTAATTTAGCATCTTTGCAAACAGCTATTTTTTAAATGGTTTTTTATTAAACTTCTAACGTTTATTACGTTACGTTTGTTAAATGTCAAACTCAAACTTTGAGAAATATCGCCAAGTTGGCTAAGAAGTTCTCTATTCCGACAATCCCAGATATTTTAATGTAAATGTTCTCCCACTTTTTAAAGAGGGAAACGAAATAAAGTTTTAGCGAATTGCGCGTGATATTGAAAATTCTATGGTAATATTAATTGACAGTTTCATAAAAAGTTCTGATTTATCGATTATTTATTACTTTGAATTTTTTAAACCTAATTATATAATATTGATATTTTGCACAAATTTTTTTTACTTATACTGAACCTAGATATTTTACATGGAGGTATTACTTTGAAAATATACTAGATATTACTATGGAGGAAGCCATACAATGTCTCTCGCCGAATAAAATTAGGGAGCTTTACGCAATACTTATTTCATCTTCGGTCTTTCTAATCCTCAAACCTTTTGGAATAAGTACAAAGACTACATGGCGGGAGATATTTTGCGACGAAAAACAACCAAATATGCCTTTCAATGAACACATCTACAACGAAACGCAATAAAGGTTTGCAGAATGGTTAGGAAGAAACTACATGATTTTGGAATGATTAGCCCTAGACGTGTCGACGGAAATGGCTTCGATAATGAAATTGCTTGAGAATTAAACTACGATTTTATAGCATTGCAGCATGAAGTAATAGAATTTGTCCCACAATTAACTCCAGAACAAAGTCACGTTTTCCAACAAGTGTTACGCAAAATAGTGTCCGGCAGTGGTGCACTCTTTTTTCTCGACGCCCCTGGAGGAACCGGAAAAACGTTTTTGCTAAACTTATTATGAATGGCCATCAGAAAAACCCAGAAGATAGCAGTTGCTATGTCTTCTTCTGGTATAGCCGCGACTTTACTGACCAACGGTCGTACTGCACATTCCATTTTAAAATTATCGTTTAATCTTGCATTTGAGGATCCACTCATCTGAAATTTCAGAAAAAAATAGCTCTCAAGGCTAGATGCTTCCACAATGTAAGCTTTTACTGTGGGATGAAAGTACGATGTCTCACAAGAAAGCTATAGAAGCGTTAAATCGGACTCTTCAGGATTTACGAGAGAGTACAGATATTATAGGAGGAATGGTAGCTTTATTATATATTGGCTGGTGAATTCAAGCTTATGGGGAAAAGTTGAAAAATTCAGTCTGAAAACGAATATGAAAGTGTATCTTCATAATGACGTAGATTCGGAACATTATGCAGAGACGCAATTGAAAATCGGTTATGGATGTTTAGACGCAAATGCTGGAGGTTATATTTTAATTTCAGATAATTTGTAATGTAGAAGAAAATGAGGTAAATCTTATTACTCAAATTTACCCGGGCTTGCAACAAAATTTAAATTGGGATCAGTGGTTGCGCGCAAGATCAATATTGGTGCCTAACAATGACATTGTCCATAAAATCAACATTGAAAATTTAAACGACGTGCGGGAGAGGGGGGAGAGTTGAAGAAATATTTATCAATGAATACAATCATGGATAAAGAACAAAGTACTTCATATTCCACGGAGTTCTTAAATTCACTTGAGCTTTTGGGTGTACCCTCACATAAACTTCAATTAAAACTGAATGTACCAGTTGTACTTATGCAAAATCTCGATGCTCCTAGACTATGTGAAGAAACGAGGCTTTGGATCACTAAACTGATGCAGAATATACTTGGTGTTAATATTTGAACATATGTCATGAAAAGGGATAGTATTATCATACCTCGAATTCCAAGTATCCCCACTGACCTACCGTTTCAATTCAAACAAGTTCAATTTCCAGTTTTACTGTTGCTATTAACAAAGCTAACATTTTAGGTAGCAGGGGTGCATTTGGAAAAGCAATGTTTTTCCCATGGCCAACTATATGTAGCCTGATCGGTGTATCCAATGCCCAAATCTTCACATATTTGCAACTGACGGAAGAACATATAATATGGTATACAGTAGCATCTTAGAATAATATTCTGTTTTGAGTTCTTTTAAAGAGGAATTATATATTAAACATAGATACTTTCAATTTTTAAAAATATTTACGGTTTAAGTTATTGAATATTTGTTGTTAATTATTTTAATAAATTACGTTTTCAGTTTTCTTAAACTAAGCTCAATTTTAGAATTTTTAAATTGTATTGGTTCCAGTCAATCAATAAAAAAAAATTACCATATTATATTATTTACTTTCTAATGATAATGGTTACGACTTTGACAGTTATTTAAAGACATCAACGCGAGCGGAGCCGACTGTAAAAGCTAGTGTTGATCTAATTTAAGTATTACTTTGAGGCATATTCTTCGGCGTATGTGTATGGAATGGGGTTCTACGAAAACACTTTCTAGTTCTAGGGATTCCACGAAAGCACCTTCAAGTTCTAGGGTTTCCGTGAGTTCAAAAAGTTTGAAGACCACTGTCCTAAAGGAACACTGCTAATACACAAAGTCTCTTCCCCAAATAAATGTCCTTAGTCATGCTCTCCCCTTGCAAAACAAACTTATTTTCTTTTCGTGTTAACCAAACTAACATTGAGTTTTTATGGTCAATAGAATTTTTATGATTTTTTAAGCAACTTGTTACGTGTTTCCAATCAGAAAAGCTGGTTGTGTATTGAGAATTTGTTTTAGAAAAAGTTAACAGGTCAAACAAAAAACACTACCAATACTAGTTGAATAACATAGCCAAAAGATCTTTCTATTTTTACGTTTTTTAATGAAATGCTTATTCGCGAAAAAGATCTCTTTTGTCCTTTATATTCTCTTACCGAAACAGAATATATATTGTTGGGATTTTTAATTTGAAAATAACTCATTTTATGTGAAAGGATATAATCAATAAAACTATTAATTAGCAATTTAGGTCACGAACCCACGCGTCAACGTATATCTTAAACTCAAACCCTACTTTTTGTAAACACTTTTCGGTTGGGACATTACTGATGTCCTCTGGCTGAACAATATATTTTTTCAGAAGGCTGCTGGTTATTGATATCTTTCATATTTTCATCATTAATATTTGCTTGTTGTGTTTTCTTGTTGTATCTCCGTTTTCTTTGGCTAAGTTCCATTCCCTTTCACTTCAGTGGCGTAACGTACAACCGCGCATTGCGGGGAGCCCCAAGGTTCTAGAGGGCCTAAAGCCTATGTTATCTTATGGTTTTTCAATCTGTTGTAAGATCTTATGTGGGGCCCAAAACCTGACTTTGTAGGGGTGCCCTAATATTCTCCGTTATGCCATTGTTTCACTTGTTAATGTATCTAGCGCAATGTATCTTATTACTTTGTTCCATTATTAAAAAAGTTGAAATTCTGACACATTTAATTTTTCCTTTTGCTCGATTTAACAGTAATTTTAGTTTTTCTGCTCTACTTTCATATTTTCTGCCAGACATATTTATATTGTTAACCAAGGATTTGATTTTTCTGAAAATAAATTTAAAAGTTTAGGTCATGAAATTACGATAACACAACCGACTATACTTAATAAACTAAAAACATTCTCTAACAAATTTTTACAAAACAATATAGTATATTTCTGAGAAAATTAAAAAAGTACCTGGTTTATTTAAAAAAAATAAAAAATCATTGTCTATTCTCGCTAAAACCTAAAACGCTGATTATTATTACTTATTGGCCCATCACCTTAAAGGGGTTTTTATAAAAATATATTTTGGAAAATTATTTACCCCACTTTAAATAAATACTGTTTTCGTTGTCATTCATTATTTGTTGTTGCTACCTATACTTAAAAGAACCGATTTATTAAGAAAATCAAGACCACTTTATTTTTTTGTCCATTATATTCACGGGAAATCTTCATAATCCACATAAAATGACTGTTATTTTTTTCCATTCTGCAGAAGTAATTAAGTTACTCATCACAAATTTTAC
This sequence comes from Trichonephila clavata, assembly GCA_019973975.1. Classification (NCBI taxonomy): domain Eukaryota; kingdom Metazoa; phylum Arthropoda; class Arachnida; order Araneae; family Nephilidae; genus Trichonephila; species Trichonephila clavata. The sequence goes on along the minus strand of BMAO01011624.1, from coordinate 51,599 downwards.
ACTCATCTCAATACAACAAGCGTAATTTTCTTACTCATCACAATACAACATACATATCTATGGGAAATCTTGATGATGTTTTCAATCTTTGAAAAATTTTGAAGATACAGAAAATACTTAATCATAACTTCACAATATCTTCATACTTAAATAATTTAGAAATGTGTATTGGCATTTTTTTACTTGAAACTTGAATAAACAGATACCTAAGTATCTTTCAATTTCAGGTATTATGCACAGGACACAACACCAAGTCAGTATATTATTGTAACTTAGAATTATTATTGCACAAAAATAAATGGATACAGAAAAAGTGCCACTAAGTTTGCATAAGTGCTCGATGCTCGTCGGCGCCGTACTATGATAGAGCCTCTGTATATTAATTATTAATTTCCGTGTGTTCGGTGGTAGGGCGGGAAGAACAAAAGTAAATTGCTCTTGCTCTCGAAAATAAAACTAAATTTTTATATGGTATTTCGAGTACTTTATTTCTGATTTGTATTTTTTACTGCTTTATTATTTTATTACTATTTTGATTGTAAGCCTCTTTTTCTGTTAGTTATCTTCAACTGGGAATGGGGCTCCCTGGAATTCGGGGGCCCTGGGCTGCAGCCCATTAAACCCATACGTAGATCCGGCCCTGCACCTGCAGAGGTGGCGCTGTTACATGCCTTTCGTAGAAGTTCAGAAATGATCCTAAAGGAAGTGCTTCCGTCTATCCACTTAAATGAACATCGCAAAGATTATGCACAGAAAGTAAAGATGAGTGAATAAACAGCTTTTTATGAGGAAGGAGTTCTGATTCTTAAAAACAAGAGCTAACCTGAAGTTTTTATGGTGATTTTCATGTTTAGCGGGCCAAAATACTTCATAATAAACTATTTTTGAGCCCGAAACATTTTTGGTGTTGCTTAGTGTTATCAGAAGTAACGTTAAACCATGATGGCATGAGACGCAAAATCACTTCTACAATGAATATTAAAGAAACCCAGAGGAAAGTATGAGAAAATCTTTTCAAGGCGCATCTTTTTTGTGCAAACATTTTTTCGATTACAAATTATATAAATTTCTGGTTTGTGCAAGATTGTCAGAAGTAAAGTTAAACCATGACGAAAAATCTGGTCAGTATTGAATTTAAAGGAATCCAAAAGAAAATATGAGAGTATTGTTTCAAGGCTCACCTCATCATAGTTTCAGCAAATAGCTTCTTGTTAAAAAATTTTTTTCTGATTCTTTTAATTTAAAACAAACATGGGTTCTTATCGGTCATAGAGACCATACGGCCTAAAACAGTGACATGCAAAAAAGACATGGTACATTCTAGTTTCTCTTAAATAGGAAGCATTATCTTCACAATATCACCAACGCGTTAATAGCAATTAGTTTGAATTTAGTGTTATTTTCTTTCTGTTATACTTTATGCAATATTTTCTACAATGAAGAAAACATTGAATATGCCCCGATGAAGGAAGAACAGCAATAATCTTTATTTCCAACGACCGAAAATGGCATAGATGTGTAAAACATGTAACACTTATATGTAAAAAAATGTATACAATTAGCACGAGGAACAGATTTGTCAGAAGGAAAATTACTTTGATATGCATTTAATCGCATCCATAGTTTCAGAGTACATCCATACTTTGCTAATAGATGTTTTTTTATGAACAAATGGACATGACATGAGAATAAAAGCAGGTGAGAAGTGAAGGTGTGATTTTATTGATTGTGTAAAAAAAAACACCTTTGATATTTGTGTCATGGGTAGGTAATCATGATATAAGATTCTGTTTACATAAAGCTTCACAAATTATTGTTCGGCTGAAAAACTGACGTTTGAGTTTTGTATCACATTATTATTTTCGTAAATTGATAAGCAAAAAAAAAAGTTTGGAAAATATAAAAATATGAAACCATGACACTGAAATAGGAATTAAAACATTAATTTAGATAACAGACTAAGCAGAATCACCCTAATTTGATAAAATTGCCATAAACAGTTTTGAAAAAAAATAAACCAGAAAATTTTAAATATTTAAAATTGAAAAAGAAATAAACAAACAACCTTATATATATAACAGAAATTTATAATATTAATTCAAACTACAAAACTTTTTTAATAGATAAATTAAGGTCTGATTTTGATAAAACAAAAGTATGTCAAAAATTCTTATACGTAAAAAGAAATTCTAACTTAAATCATAATATTGGCAATCTGTTAATCCCAATTAGTTTGAACTGAGTATCATTTTCTCTCTCTTTAGTTACATTTTCTACTTTTTTACTACAATGGAAAAACATTGAATTTTCCAATAAAGGAATAGGGTACTTATGTATCGGCGTCACTGCAGCAAAATTTGCGAAACAATATCAAAACAACAGATTCTTCCTTTTTTTTATATGAAAAAAAAAAGTCAAATTTTGGTGAAAAAAAGTGCCACTTTGGCTGCGGTGACTCTAATACTTAAGTAGGCCGCGGTGGCCGAGTGGTCTAGGCATCGGATCATGGCTAGCGTGTCATGGGTTCGATCCTAGTACCACTAAATATCCGCCGTGTAGGGGAGCGATGTACGTTAAATCTGTCGAGAGCTCAAACGTCCTCCCGTTGGTGTGGCGTGGTAGTTAGGAGAGGGGGTGCCAGCTCAGGTGTCGTCCGCGTCACTTGACCATGGTTCAAAATTACGCGGACCGTCGCCCAAAGCCCTCGTGTTGCTAATCAGTTCGACGTTAATATTCTCTCTCACTAATACTTAAGTATCAGGAAAAGCAGTAACCTTTTTCTTTTTCAATGGAAGGAAACGTTGGTATTTACGTTTTATCGCACCAATGCCAACATTCAAAATACCTCGCCAAGTTAGCAACCCAGATTTCGGATGTGTTGTACGCGCTTGGCAACCATATGCATCGTTTCATTTAATGTCGCCGATAGGTTGCGATAATATGTAAGAATCCAAATGTCGCAAGAAGATTTTTTGGTACTTACGTATTATTGCAAGAATTGCATACTCTCTTAACTCATCAAGCTGGCAATCGCAATTTCCTATGTGTTGTCCGTACTGAATTGGAAACCATGGGCTTCTTTTCATATAATGCCACCAATAGGTCGAGGTAATGCATAAGTACCGATTTTTTTGACCAAATGGTCATGCTATGCAGTTGGAAGTAAGCAAGAGAAGTACCGCTGAAATGTACTGATATTCAGGGGATGACTTAGTTCTACGCTATAGTTATTAATGAGCTGGCAACCTTTAGTGTTGTGATATCAACATCTGATGAATTGTAGCCCTAGTGCAACCGTAGATTGATAGTACAACAAATGTTCAGTTTAGCAAGAACCGTAAACCTGAGGTCTTTACACCTGATAAGTACCAAAATAGGAACAGATTCTTAGAAAAGTTGACTCTTTAAAAGTCAACATAAAGTTAATAAGCAACATGTTAATAAGCAAAGCTATGAAGAATCATGAATATCAAATAGAATTGGATATTGGATAGAATGAAAATATCTTAGAAAGTAGCTAGTACAGTAATAACGTTAGAACTTGCAAGAAGGATAGTTATTTCACTACGCAATCAACATGTAGTATTATAAACCACAAAAATATATAAGAAATAATTATACACAAAAATAAAACAGATGTATAAATTTAATGAGCATGAAAATAAAAAACGGCCTTGCTGAAAAAAGATTTCATAATTGTCTAAAATTATAGAGCTATTTTAAAACACAAAATATACTGATTTAATGAAACTATATCCCGAACATACAAAACATTGAGCAAACTGTGGTATCGCCCACCACATTGGCAGGGAAAAACCCGACAGACGATCGAGCTCATACTGCATAGTAGCCACAATATTAGCATTAATGAAAGTGCATTAGCATTAATGGATAAAACTTTGGATTGGCTCCTAGCAGAGCCTACACCCTTGGCGCTAGTTATTTTGGTTGGTGATAATTGCACCATCTTGGTAATCCTACTTTGATACGTTATATATGGTAAACCTAACTATTTCTGGAATTTTCGTATTTTGCCATTTTGTCAGCAGGCATTTTGAATTTTGTCGTTGGGCACTGGGCTGGAAGTATGGCTGCATGTGTGAGCGATTATATCTTAGAATTTTTTACTTTGTTGAGTGTGAAAGGTGAGAAAGAATTGATTGAATGATGTATGAAGGAAGGATCGATTGCTTCGAATTATGCATGTCCTAAATGTAATGAGCGAATGGGATTATACGAATGAAAGAGTGTTGTTATGGATTGGATTTGAATGGAGATGTCGAAAAAAAGGTGTAAATGCGCATGATGTTTGCAGAAGTATAAGAAAGAATTCGTGGATTCCACTCGGAAAAGATCAGCAGTAAGTAAGTATGTGCTGTTTTATTATTTTTTATCTTAAATATATTTGATTAATTTCTGTATTGTTTACGTATATTTTCATTATGCATCCACCTTGTCCCGCTTTATTCACTTGCCACCATTCTCGGTTTCACTTGGCGCCATCTCATTCTGACTTGGCGTTTTTTCAGTTTTGTTGCCAAGGGTGTGGGCTCTCCTGGGATTTTACCAAACTTTGTTTGAAATTACGGATGAGGATAAAATACGCTCGATTAAAAAAAAAAAAACGGTTCAACGTCGCAATGCAATGTAAACAATTCCTTGTTGCCAAAACTGAAAAAGGAAATTTTAAAAAAAACCTCTTTTTACGATGATTTATTCGAAAAATAATTGAAATTCCACCTCAAAAAACGTAAAAAAAAACGAATAAATGGAACCACAAATATTTTTATAATAATATGTGCAACAATCTTCCGAAAAACTGCTCCAAACATTAATTTTCACATGGCGTTTGGGATATGGCGTCATATCTTAAGATAACTGGAAAATCGCTTAAAAATTTAATTAAAAAATCTAAATCGAATTTCAAAAAAAAAAAAAAAAAAACTCTTCTTAGTACATAGAATTATGACCTATAGTATTTATGTGCCAAGTTTTATTCTTCTGTGTTGCTTAGTTTGGCCGGAACAGGTGAAACACACACACAAACTCTTTCTTTTATAAGTATAGATGAGTAGGTTATGTAATAAAATTAGAGGGAAAAAGAACTTTGCCGTACCGCGCTAGTGAAGTCTCAAAAACTAAGCGAAAGAGAGACGTTTGTCCAGGAGTGGGACACAAAGAAGATATGCCTCACGATCTTGGGAATTTGATGTTTGTAAATTTATCGAGGCACAAAGTCCTCACATTGGCGTTGCGTCGAAATTTGGAAAGTGAGATAAAATGTGTTGCCATCCTTGTCAAGGAAATCCTGCATTAATAACCTCACCTTGTAAGTGCTTGTAAAGGAAGAACAGAAGGCTTTTTTATGCTCTGGAATTATGGTTTGTGTGAAACGCTTCAATATGTTTCATTGAATAAAACGGAAGGCAAAATCAATCGGCCCATTTATGATTCTGACATTGTGACTTAATAGCTTCAGGATCATCGCGCCGTGAACGAAGCGCACTCACCGGACCGAGAACGGTAGTGGTCATGGCCACGAACTCATGCCTTGAGTTCAAGTCCTGGTGCTATTGAAATCCGCCGTGAAGAGCAGCTGATGCTCATTAAATTCTATTGTGGATCCAAGTCCTTAGATTGGTGGAGAAGTTTGGTAAGTCAAATCAAACAGGACCTCGCGCTGACACGAAGTGTTCTCTCTAGGCCATGCATTTTTTGAAATATTCTCTGTAAGCAGTGATTTATTCTAACGATTCCAATTTTAGAAGTTATGTACTTAATATACTTCTTAATATGTATTAACTTAAATAATATAACATTGATAAACAAATGAAATGGGCAAAATATGCTAAAATTTATAACTCCCGCCACATATCCCAAAACTTATTGTCAGAGCACTGTCAAAAATTTTTCATCCTCATACTCTACAACAGTAATCTGGGTGCACTTAAATAAATTCCATAACGAGTAAAACAAACAAAAAAAGAGGTCTTTAACTCATATGTGCATTTATGAAAAGCAGTGATTAGCTGTTTGCTTACAGTAGAATAAATCTATCAAATCCAGCACAGTGTAGAAACAGTTACCCATAGAAGTAATTCAAACGCCATATGGTGGTCATGGTAGCCTAGTGGTCAACGCCATGAACTCGGGGCTGTGTGTGTGTGTGTGTGTGTCATGAATTCGAACCTAATGCCACTGAAGAGTCGCACGAGTAGAGGGGCTAATGCTCGTTAAATCTGTCGTGGTTTAAACGTCCTCCCGTTGGTGTAGTGTGGAAGCTAGGAGAAGTGGTGCCAGCGTAGGTGTTGTCCTCGTTACTTCATCATGGTTCAAAATTACGACGTTCGTCGGCAATAGATCTCTTGTAGCTTTATAGTGTGATGTTGGTATAATACTCATTCAAATGCCATATGATTCGACCCTTATGAAAACCGTTCGACAATAACAACATTGGTTGGGGCAGAAACAGCTCCTTTATACGGTGGGTCTGTTGCTACTAAAGACCCTCCGTGTCTGCTATACATTTTGTGGCAAATGTCTTCACGTTGTCCTTGTCTGGAAGTTTCAAGAGTGGGGTGCCAGCCCAGGTGCTGATTTCAGACCACGGTTCAAAATTACGAATAGCCCTCCATACATAAGACTAATTATTGACAACCGCTGTTCAGGTTCTCTCATAGAATTTGGTTGAAAATATCAACTGTCACTACAATTTAATACATTATTATTTTTTTAAATTTAAGACTGGTTGCGACAACTTTAAAAAAAAATGGAGATATGGGGATTTTTTTGTTATTTTTAGATTTGTTAAGTACATCTTAAGAAAAATGTGCTAAAATTAAGGAGATAAAAAGAAATTATTTCTAAAATGTGGGAAAAAATAGGTAAAAATTGACAAAAAAAAAAAAAAAAATAGCATAAACGCGGCCCATTCTGTAGCAAAGGTTTATAAACAAAGTTTCAATTTTTTCATTCTAATGTGTTGCTATGTTATTCATTTTTTAAATAACCTTCAGGATAAGAGATATTTTATTTTTTTACAAAAAAACTAGAACACTTTATCTCAGTTATTATATGAAATTGCTTAAAAGAACAGTGATTATAATAACATAAGGGACTATAAATTTTGTAATAAATCAGTGATAGATTAATCTGAAGGTTAAAACAATTCTACTATTATACAGAACTTTCAGAAAAAATTTCATTTAATTATTTTAAAACCTTTTTAGCAATCGCTGGCGCCGTTTGATTATTTTTAAAAAAAAATCACATTTCGAGTAAAACGCGTTTTAAAGTATGACATCTTGCTTAAAGTAATGGTATCTGCTTTTACTAAAACTGTTGTAGTTTTTGTTCTAGTAAACGGAAAATCATACACTTGGTATTTTTATGAAGCTAATAAGATGGCCTATAAAATAAAATCATAAAAATAAATTTGTAAATTTTTGCCAAAATTCACATTTTTAGGGTAGTCGGATACTTTAACTAAGCATTTTAAAATATGGTATACAACTGTGATTGAATCCATTATCTTTGATACTGGTGTGGCTCATCACCCCAAAACGCTAAGCTAAATTATATTTAAACTGACACCTTATAATTAAAAATTTTCTAAAATATCAAATCTGACAACTTTTACGAAACTCCGAATAAAATATTATTCTCTACCTTTCTTTTAAAAAATTTACATTTCTCCACTCTGTGACAGAATTTAATAGAAATATTTATTTTAATCAGTTTAAAGGGTCCACACACACACACACACACACACACACACACACACACACACACACACACACACACACACACACACACACACACACACACACACAACACACACACACACACACACACACACACACACACACACACACACACACACACACACTGATTGGGAAGTGTGTCTGGATATATTGAAAATTTGAGTCTAGACTATTTCCTCACATGCATTTTTTTATTGGGCTTCGTTCGTGATACTTACACCATCAAATTAAGGGCAGTTGGAAGGGTAAAAAAATTTTTTTTGTCAATTTCAGATTATTGCATTTTTAAATTCTTCAACTCATTACCTTTCCAAAAATACCTCATTTTAATCTCTAGCACAATTAGAAGTGCTAAAATTTTGTTTTCAAAAATCATCTAAACGCGCGTCACCGATTTAAATGGACAGAAAAAAGGTAAACATTGTATTTCCTCTTTGGCTAGTTAGAAGTTTGACGTCATTTTTAAAATTTCTTTCGTGACGCTAGCTGCCAAGCCTCAGTTATTTTTCTCCCTAAGACCGGCTTCAGAGATACATCTAATTATACGTTGTTTACATTCGTGTTTTTGAAAAAAATCGTTCGTTCAAACGCTGTTTGTTTTGCTCAAGCTGTGTTTATAGTAATTAGACCTGCTTAGCTCTTTACAACGTTATTATTTTGATTTTAAATATTATTTTGTTATATTTAAAATGCCTAGATCTAGCAGCAAAGTTTTAATAAAAAAGGCGAGGTAATTTTAATCAAGGCAGGAGAAGTAATTCCGAATCAACAGTGACAAGTGATTCTGTACCACAGCAGTTTTCTACTTCTAATAGTAATGTTTCTGCTTCAGAAAAAAAACCTTTGCAATTTAAATAACTCATACAAAAGTGAGTTTAATAGTGGATTTAAAAATGTTATTGTGGATTTAAATGTTTTAGCTGGTGTATTTTCTGAGGCTGTCAAATGTTTACAGTGTGGGGCAACAGGACTTAACCTTTCCTGTGAAGAAAATTGTTCAGGTGGAGCTGTTGAACTTGATATACTCTGTGATTTTTGCAGTTATAGCTACAAGTTTTGTTCCTCCAAGCAGTGCAAAGCTGAAATTGGGAAACCCAGCACCTACGAAATAAACACCAGGTTTGTTTATGCAATGAGATGCATAGGGAAAGGTGCAGAAGCTGCATGAATGTTTTGCGGAATCATGAACTTACCACCTCCACCGACAAAGTTCTCAAAATATAATAAAATGCTGTTAGGTGCAACCAAGGATGTGTGTGATGCAACGATGAAAGATGCCGTAGAAGAAGCAGTGCAAGAAAATCAGAATATTAGAGACATTCCTGTGGCGGTTGATGGAACATGGCAGAAAAGAGGATTTTCTTCTATGAATGGTGTCGTTACAGTTACGAGTGTGGACACGGGAAAAGTAATTGACACTCAAATATTATCAAAACATTGTGTTTGCAAAGACAAAAAGAAACATGGACCAGTCTGCAAGAAGAACTTCGACGGATATAGTGGACGAATGGAAGTCGATGGAGCTCTATCGATATTTCAGCGCTCTGTTCAACGCTATGATGTGCGTTACACAAAATATTTAGGAGATGGAGACTCCAAAGCTTTTGATAACATTGTGAAAAATAAAGTATACGGTGATAATTGTACGATCACAAAACTTGAGTGTATAGGCCATGTTATGAAACGGATGGGATCTCGCCTCCGACGTTTCAAAGCAAAGATGAGAGGTAAAAAATTGTCAGATGGCAAGGCATTATGTGGAAAAAAAAGATTAACGGAAGCATCTATTAACCAATTCCAAACCTATTATGGGCTTGCCATTCGAAGAAATTTGTCAAGTGTGAAGGATATGCGACAAGCTATATGGGCAATATTTCTTCACAAAATATCAACCGATGAAAATCCACAACATGGATTTTGTCCATCAGGTCCTGATACGTGGTGCCGTTATAAGAAGGCATAATTGGAAAATAAAGTGTACCTCCACAAACATAAACTTCCAGTTGCTGTTGTGGAAGCCATTAGGCCTATTTTTAGGGATCTTTCTGATCCAGAGTTACTGAAAAAATGTTTACATGGGAACACGCAGAATCCAAATGAAAGCATTAATAATGTTATTTGGTCTCGTGTCCCCAAAAAGACATTCGTGCACTTAGAAACACTTTCCTTTGGTACATATGATGCTATTGCATCCTTTAATAAAGGGAATGCAACAAAGTTGGATATTTTGAAAAAACTAAACATAGAGCCTGGATATTATGCGACATGCTGCATGGAACGTCTCGATAAAGAGAGGATTACAAGGGCAAGATATGCCAATTTACAAAAAACTAAAGAGGTCAGAAAGATAAAAAGACTTAAAAGAGTAATACAAGAGGGTGAATTTTCAAAAAATGCTGAAAATTTGGAATATGGAGCTGGAATGTTTTGATAAGGTGAGTTTTTTTTATAAAAATGTTTTTCTCAAAATGTCCTTTTTGAAGGTTCGATGTACCTTTTCTCAGAAAGTATATATTTTATGTCCACAAAATTTATATGACACATTCTTTGTATGTTCTAGTATTTACTGGAATGAGCTTTTAGCAAAATTTTGTATATATTTTTTTTTATAAATTTTTTTTTTCGAAAAATTTTGTTTTCTCGAAATACATCAAATAAAATTTTTTTTAAAAAAAACTAATGAAAATTTTTAAAAAAGCTCATTTCAGTATAATACTAAATCTATGTTTAACTTGTAAAAAGATTTTGGGGGTTATATTTACAACAGATTTTTAGAAAAGGAACATCGAAAAAGGCCTTTTTAACATTATCTGTATAGGGTGTTCCGATACCCCTTAAAAACCTACAGTTTCATCTGTAAACACTATTAAAACCCTACAGAGATATTCGCAATCGGATTATCCTTCCTATATGGTACAAGAACACTAAAATTAATATATACATGTTGATTTTTTTAAAACTGACACTATTCAAAGCTACTTGTCACTCAATCTAACAACCACAGCAGTAGAAAATTTGAAATAGACTAATGATGACAGAAAGTAAGCTTCGATGAAAATAAAAAAAGTTCAAAACCCCTGTTAGGGGTATTAATGGCACTGTTGTAACTTACGAAACCAATAATCAGTGTAAAACACGGGTATGAAAGCAAAATCCAAATTTTTACGCAGCAACCATGCCAATAATTTGTGCTATAGAAACATGTACACAACTCAGAAGAATAGTTTTCTCAACTTGTGAGCCAGTGTAAGTGATTAAGTGACTAACATTATCAGAGCTTGCATTATTGATGGAGATGTGTGACGGGTGCTTATGCGTTTCACTAACCTTCTTTCGACTTCTTTAAATTGTTTTATTTATTTCAACCAATCTCCTCCGAGAGCCAAAAAGTGTGACTTATGCAAACGAGATATTTTCGGGTTTAGCGAGTTCGAAAAGGATATAAAAGGGAGAAATGAAATGAAGAGATGAGGGTTTTTGAGAGAGTAGTTTTTCTAGTGGAAATATATTCGTCGGGGGAAGACTATTGAAAAGTATTCATTAAATCGGTTCGGGACGGAACTGAAAGATAGCTGAGATTGAAGCCGCTCATTAAAGCAATCCATATATAGAAGAACCTGCCTTAAGAAAAGGTACCAGGTCAGTTGTTTTCATAAATTAAATATAAATGTGTAGCTTGATTGTACGCGTTGTTCTCCGTGGATTCAGTTAGGATTCCTTCGTTCATAATCGAATTCTTCTCGTACTCCACTGTATTTTGTTGATCTTAAGGTTTGAATAGTATTTGTGTAATCTCTCAATTAAGAAAGGTCAATAAATAAGATTGATTTATTAAATTAGTTGTAATTAATTATGGATCCAACATATTCAGATTTAGATAATACGCGAAGGGGAGTTAATAATCATAGGGGTAGTGATAGGCTACGACAGATGTATATACACACTCTTTTGCCAAAAAAATCGAAGCATCATGAAGAAAGTGGTTGTTTTTAATGATATAAATATGTGTACTGCTCATGCACAGATCATAAAATGATTTTAAAAAAATCAAGACCATGGCTCACGATTACAGTTTGAATGTTCAAATCAGTATATGGTAGAACAACCCCTGGCGGCGATATATGCTTGTATATGCCACGGTAAAGAGGGATAGATGATCCTAATGTCATCTTGCGATACATTGTGCCAGGCATTCACTAGTTGTTGCACCAGATCGTCGTTGTTTTGAGTTACCTGAATCTGTCACCCTACCATGACCCAGACATGTCCGATTGGTAAAAGGTATGGTATTTTTTCTGACCACGGAAGAGTATTAACGGTACACAGACAGAGGTATGGGGCCTGGCATTATCTTGTTGGAAACTAGCCATGACGTGCCATGAAAGGTAATATAATCAGCCGCAGGATGGTATCAATATATCGTTGAGCTGTTAAAGATATATAGAGGATGACTAGAGATGACTTGCTGTCGTATGAGATAGCACCCCACACCGTCACATCAGGGGTTATGGCTGCATGCATTTGTAAAACAAAGGGAGATTGAGACTGTTGGTCCCAGTCTCTCTAGACACGAAGACGATGGTCAGCTGTTTCAAGAGTAAAGCGAGATTCATCACTGAACAGAATGCGATGCAAGTCTGAGGGCAACCATGAAGATCGTCTGTAACACCACTCCAGACGATCCTCCAATGTTGTGGGATCAAAGGCAGACGGCTTAAAGGCCGCTGTGAGCGTAACCCCGCATCATCCAAGCGACGTGAAATGGTGGAAGGTACCTTCGGAGGTGTGGAAGAGGCTGTAGTAAGTCGAATAGTAGACACAATGATACCATGGAGCAGTTGGGGCCTGTCCTACAATCATCCGATCTTGGTTCGCATTTCGGCATCTTGGCCCTCCAGAGCCTTCATTTCGTTGACAAATTCCGCAACAACCATTGCTGTCAGCACCTTTGCACAGCTGTATCTGTACGTTTGCAGATGACGACCTATTGTTTGGTATGAACACCCAGTTTCACGCATTCCGACAATTCGACCACGTTCGAAGTCATTCATTTGCGTATAAAGTCTTCGAAAACATCGTGATGGCATCATTCGTTTTTGGTCATAAAAATCACAACAACGAAAACAGAAAAAGATGTTTTTTGCTTCTATATTACCAATTTTATACTTCGCGAGTTGCTCAGCAAAAATGCATACTACGACCGAAATTCATTTACCTTGAAAATTTGATCCTTTGCATATTCGTTCATGATGTCTTTGCGTACGAAATTTCCTCACAATTGGACTACTCCTTTTTGGTGCTTTTTTTTCAAAAGAGTGTATACATATTATCTTTTCCACAGCTCTTCTTGGACTTAGAACACGTCAGAAGCTACGTAAAGGGGCTTTATCGCTAAATGCCTTAAAAGGAATGATTAAGAAGTTCGAAGAAACATAGTCACTGACAATTCCCCCAGACAAAGGACTCATACCTGTGTCAGAAGAGGTGATGGTAGATGTTGCAACTGTAATCAGCGACAGATTACAAGGGAACCATTGTTGGCATACATATTGCAGACAATGTGAAATGTGTTCCTAGTGACATGTTGCGTAGGAAATGTTTAGAGATTGTGTGTGAGCATGGTGTAGTCTCTGAGAAGGCGGTCACATATTGAATGTGGTCGAATTCCTCTCCGAGGAAGGGAATGAAACAACATTTAACTTCTATTTTGTATGTGTTATTCTCTTTTTTCGTCTAACCTTTTGCATTGTACAGAGCCATAAATACCCCTATTGGTGATTTTTTCCGCGGAATTCTACTTCTAATGTCCTCATTTGTCACCATACCAAGTTTGGTGCCATTTCTTTTGTTGGATAGAGCTACAAGTGGCTCTGAATTGGATAAGTTTAAGAAAAATCACCTTGTATACGTTCATATCCCATCATCAATTTTATTTCTTATAAGTTATAACGATAAATTTACACTTCTTAATACTATAAAAAATATTTTGTCGAGAATTTCATAATATTTTTGGTATTAAGACACACAATAATAATATTTTTATTGACAATGCGAATTGTTATTAAATCTCATCTATAAATTGTGAGGAGGTTCCCGCCGCTCTCCACTTTTGTCACTAAAAACATAAAAAAAATTGAGGACTGTGGGAGAGTTAATGTTCATCTCTAATATCTCGGCTTACAGTTAAGTCATACTTACTCAAACCCATAATTCACACATATATTAATCTATTCGGGTTAAATTCTACAATTACTATTTAACCATTACCCATTTATTTTTTAGTCACATCATTTTAAATTAAGAATTATTGCTTTTGTGATTTTGTTTAATAAGCTGGTATTTAAATATTCTCACTTTCTTCAACTAAGTAATGTTTACTCCCTTCATTACAAGAGAACTATGTTGCACGTTATCATTAAAAGGCAATCTCGTCATTATAAATTAGAATCATATTTTAGGCGAATCATTTTTAGAATATATTATGGCGAGTTCACCGCAATTTTAAATTGGCATTTTTTTACTGCGAGGCATATGCCGTTTTTACTTTCATCTATTTACAATCAAGATCTGCACCATAATTGTTCCATTCTTGGTGATTAAAATTTTTGCCCGTTTTCATATTCTATTTTTGTCACCAAAATATATCATGTTAATGATCAATTTTCAATTTAAAACATCTAAACCTCTTAAACTCAAGCGTACGAAAAGCTATGTTCTGTAAAAAAAAAGTCATGGAATAATGCAACTTAAACTGAAAAATCTTCTACCATGCACACTTATGCCTAAAATTAAGCCCACAAACATGATTTTAGACAAAATTCTAAATTGTCTCCAATAAAACTGACAGAATTTGTACTTTATATATTTTGAAGAACGGGTGGTATACAATATCAAACTATCAACCTTCAATTTAGGAAAATAAGATGTTTAATGTTAAAGAAGTTGTTTAATGTTAGTTTTTGCAGAATCATTGGGTTCAGACTCTTTAAGCATATGGGATTTTTGCCTGCAGTTTTGTGAATACTGAGATAAAACAAACCAGTGAGGCTGCTTACACTGAGAAAGATTTCTGATAATCTCTTTTAGATCAGCATTTCTCAAACTGTGGGGCAACCCCCCTAGGAGGCGTAATATCCCTACGTGGGAGACGCAAGCATATTGAAAAGTTGAAAATGAAAGATTTAAAATAAAAATTAATGTACTAAAAAAAAGCAAAAAAAAAAAAAAATCATTCTGACATACTAAAAATTAAATACACATTTATACTGATATAATGTACTTATAAATATATTCGACTGCACAATGTTTTTGATAATTAATTTACCAAAACTAAATTAAAAACCAGTCTATTAAATACTAGTGCCTTCCAAAGGCTTTTCATATACAGAATTTAATGCTTATCTTGAAAATTTGTATGGTATTGTAGCTTTATATCAAAGTGAATTTTTATTTCTTTTAACACATTGCTATTGTATGGGGGAGGGCGATGAAAAGTATGATTGTGTGAAAATTAGGTCGCAAGTATTGAAAGTTTGAAAAGCACTGGTTTAGATGATTCCTTGTGATGGAGAACCGTTGACAAACTTGACGCTGTCCAGTTTCAAGCGGAGGTGGTTTAATGGGTACAAGTGGCACCGAAAGTGGTCTTCCGGCTGTGGAATCAATTAAAAAAATGGTGCGGCGGTGTCCATCAAAGACCCATTTCCCGTCGGGAACGAGTGACGTCTCGACGGTCAAGCAGTTTCTCGTGGGAAAGTATCCCAGGGTGGACACCCCGGTGCTGATGTCCTAAGGGAAGTCAACCTTTGACCTTCCTTGATCTAGCCGACAGTAAGGTGCCGCACAGTTCTCACGCCAGCCGCCGGTTTCAGACCATTCTGCTTCTTGTCTTAGTAGCATCCAGACACGGATTCTCTGTCCTCGTCCGTGCCCCCTTTTCTTCGTTGATTCTACCCCGAGTAGGATTGTTGTTCCGCCGCGTGGTTAGGCTTAGCCGCCAAGCTTTCTTTTCGGCCCGCATTGTGTCAGCGGAATCCTTTTGCATCAGCGTGGATTTTCATCGTTGCAAGCCATCACCTTCTGAATTGTTTTTCGCTATTTAGCGTGTTTCAAGATGTAGTGCCATTTTTGCGCTATTCTTGATTTTTAATTCGCAGCCGCTTTTTCGTCAGGATTACCTTCATCTCAGACATGGAAATTGAAGAAGTATCTCCGTCTACACCAATACAGGTTAGTGCATTTTCTGTTGTATCTTTAAGTGCATTTAATGTCCAAGAAGCTAGTGTAAAAGTAGATTCCCTAAAGACATCAGACGAATGTTCTGATTTTTGTGCCGCGCTAGAGGATCTACTCTTCCAATTCAACGCTAATAATAGCGCTCAGCTGTGGTTGGAAAAACTCCGTGCAATCAATTCCATTTCCTGGATCTGCATTAGATGCTCCAGGAAAACCGTTAGCCTTCTTGCCTCCGAATTTAAGGAGCAAATTTTAGCTCTCGGAGCAAAGAAAGAAGAAAGTAAACCCGTTGAGTCGACTCCAATTGAGTCCAAAAACGAGGTTGTCTCCCAGGTAGAGTCGTTGCCCCCCAGTTCGGGGAAAACTGCCGCCAAGCGTAGCTCTACTTCCCCTAAAAGAAAGGGGAATAAGAAAAAGGTCAAAACCAATGCTGAAAAGCATGAGGATTTAGTTGAAACGAGCAATCCATTTCAGGCTCTTACCCCTGTGGAAAGCTCAGATATTGAGGTTGACGACTCCGAGGACGTTGTTGACGAGCCCACGAGTGTCATAGCGGACCATACGCCAACGGCACCTGTAGCGCAATTGGCCCCCACCAGTGTCAATACAAACCAGCCGGAGACATCCTCGTCCGATGTCGACCAGGCAGAAATTAAGCCAAAACGTGTTCCGCCAATAGTGATTGACGAACAATACAATACCCCGGGTCTATTAGCAGACCTCAGTGGACACATTGGCACAAAGCTCATGGGCAAAATAGTGGGGGGTAAACTTAAAGTTTTCCCCGAAACTATTGACGCCCACAGGAAAATTCAAAACTTTGTTTCTGTGAAGAAACTTAAGTCCCACACTTATGAGCTCGCTGAAGAAAAGCAGCTCAAGACTGTCATTAGGGGTCTACCCTCGGACTACGACACTAATGAAATTATACAGGCTCTAGGTGAACTTAATATTGTTCCCGAGCACGTTACAGTGATGCGTAATCGCAGCAAAAACGTTAATATGCCTCTCTTTTTGGTGGTCTCAAAAAAGACCCCAGAGAATCAGAAAATTTTTAAAGTAACCAGTATTGGTTACTATAAAATTAAAGTAGAATCCCTAAATAAAAACTCTATGCCGGCCCAGTGTTACAGGTGCCAACTATTTTATCATCACTCACGATTCTGCAATCGTGAGCCAAAATGTCTTAAATGCGGTCTTAACCACCTGACGAGAGACTGCAAAAAAAATACGGACTCCCCTGCAAAGTGCGCCAATTGCGATGGTTCCCATCCGGCAAACTACTCAGGGTGTCCAAAAAATCCGAAAAACCTAAAACCTAGCAAGCCCCCTGCAAAGAACGTATGGGATGAGAGAGCAAAGGTTTTAGAAAAACAAAAAATTAACAAAAATGAAAATGCTAACAAAAATGAGAAAAAGAATACCAGCGTCTCTCCCGCATCTTCGGACACCAAAATCCTGTTGGATCAAATGTCCGCTATGATGTCTCAATTCGGAACAATGTTCCAAATGGCCATGTCGACGCTAGGAAACAAAATTTAATTGTACCAACCCCAGTAATTCCGTTCTTCGCGTTCTGAGCTGGAACGCAAATAGTGTTATGACAAAGTTAGGAGAGCTTAGGAAGTTCGTTAGCGACGAGGACCCAGATATTATAGGTATTCAGGAAACCCACCTGGGTCCCGCTCACTCCATTAAAATCACAAATTATACTTGTCACCGTAGTGACCGTACAACCCATCGCGGGGGTGGAACAGCCATCTTTGTTAAAAATTCACTCAAACACCATGTTGTTACAGTCAATACAAACACCTTCGAAAACACGACCATTAGGCTAGAGTTAGGCAACAACAATTGCATCACTATCTCCAGCATTTACAAGCCACCGCTAAAACACATAAGCACAGCGGAGCTTGACGCTATCCTCATTACCGGTCACAAAGCTCTCCTCTTTGGTGGTTTCAATGCTCACCATCCGTGTTGGAACCCTGGGCAGGCCAACACTAGTGGAAATACATTGTACAACTGGGCTTGCGCCCACGCCCTTGATATCATCGCACCCACTGCTCCCACCCATTTCAGTTCCCGTGGCCGCAGTACTATTCTTGATATTGCTTTTGCTAATAACATTTCATTGCATAATATAACCTCTGTTAATGCTCTCAACAGTGACCATAACCCTATTATAATTGATTTCACTGTAAATAACTCTATTCCTAAAATCCTTAATACTCTTAAAACTACTAATTGGATTAAATTCCAAGAAATTGTATTTAACACTCTACCTGGTAATCCTCTTATTATTCCTGATAATATTAATATTGATAACGCTATTAATAATTTCTCGGGCATAATTACAAGTGCGATAGCCGCATCCACTGTCACAAAAATTGTCAACACTCCTCACCTTAGACTTCCACACGACATCAGGGAGCTAATAAAAGTTAAAAATAGGTTTAGAAAACAATGGCAACTAACCAGAAATCCAATACTCAAGCGCGAGATGAACTCCCTGGTCAGACAAATTAAAATTCTCACCACTAATCATAGAAATAGGAATTGGCATAATTTGCTCATTAATTTAAATCCTGAGGACAATTCTCTCTACAATATTCAGCGGAAGCTCTCAAATAAAATTGTTAAAATTCCGCCGCTATCTGGGCCCAATGGCATTATTTACTCGGACGATGAAAAAGCCGAGGAATTTAAAAACACTCTGGAAGTAACATTCCAAGAAAATGCCGAACCATACAACGACCAAGTCATTGAATTAGTTGAGTCAGAGGTCGAAGACTTCCTCACTAATTCCAACACAATCATTCCACCCCTCACTAGCCCAGTGGAAATACAACAAATCATTAAAAACCTAAAGAATAAAAAAGCTTCCGGCCCGGATAATATACCGAATTATGCCTTAAAATTACTCCCACTTAACGCTATCACTCATCTCACAAAAATCATTAACACTTGTTTAAAACATCACTACATTCCAACACTGTGGAAATCTGCCAATGTGATTATGCTCCCTAAGCCCAATCAAAACCATAGTCTAGCTAAAAATTTTCGTCCAATAAGCCTCCTCTGTGCCACGGCGAAAATTTATGAAAAGATTTTATTAAATAGAATCAAAAACCACTGTAATGAATTTAACTGCATTCCAGCGGAGCAGTGCGGTTTTCGTAATAAACACTCTACAGTTCATCAATTAATTCGAGTCACTAACTTCATTAATGAAGGTTACACTTATAAACTCTACACAATTGGGGTCTTTCTTGATGTCAAAAGAGCTTTCGATAAGATGTGGCATGATGGGCTCATCTATAAAATGATTCGACTGAAATTCCCTGATTATTTAGTCAAAATTATTTACAGTTTTTTAAAGGACAGGTCGTTCAAAGTTAAAGTAAATCTTGACTTTTCGAACAAGGGCTTCCCAGATGCAGGTTCACCGCAGGGGTCCTGCCTCTCGCCCTACCTCTATAATATCTTCACACACGATTTTCCCCATCACCCCAGCGTCAGCATTTGCTTATTTGCAGATGATGCTGCGGTCCTTTCTCAAGGAGCGAATCTCAATGTGACTCGTAACGCTTTACAACACTACCTACAAACGTTGGAATCTTGGCTTACTGACTGGAGGATAGCAATAAATGTTGACAAATCACAAGCCATCATTTTTAGAAAACACGGGCGCTCTAAAATTACTCGTACACTCTCTCTATTTGACGAAGAGATCGAATGGTTTAATGTGGTTCGTTATCTGGGCCTGTTTTTAGACGGTTCTTTAACGTACAGAAATCACATCAAACACATCAGTGATAAATTCTGGGCCAAAATCCATCTCAGCATTGCGCTGGTTGGAAGGAGGTCCACTTTATCACTAAAGAATAAAGTTCTGCTCTATAAACAGATTCTTCGCCCAATTTTAACGTACGCAGCCCCTGTATGGGGAGCTGCGGCCCCCACCAATCTCAAAAAAGTTCAAATTATTCAAAATAAAGTTCTTAGAATGATTACAAATGCGCCCTGGTACGTTAGAAATAATGTTCTGCACCGCGATCTTAAAATTGAATCTATTGGGGATTATATTACTAAATTATCTAGAAATGTCTTCCTTACTATTCAAAATCATGAAAACCCTTTAATCAGAGCGCAAACGCTCTTCACAAATCCCAATAGTAAACATTATTACGCATATAAAACTACAAAGTGGCAAAATGTTCTTCACCCACCGTAGCCAGCTCACTTGCCCTCCCCTCTAGCGCAATAGCTTTTTTTATGCACTCTAGATCAATAGATTTGCACTGATTTTCTGTTTTGTATGCTTGTTTCTTTTTTTTCAGCCTTTTGTCTCCATTTATTCGCGTTTTTTAGCTCCTGCCCGACAACCTCGCTCGTCCGCTACTTTGGCTCGAATGAGCCTTTCTACCTCAGTCGGTCTTAGGCCACGCCTCCGGCCTCCCTGATTGGTTCGCCCACGGCCCTTCGTCCATCCCCCTTTTTGGGACTTGTTCACATCGCAGCTCAGTCATTTTTCTTTTTCACATTTCTACTGAGTAAAAGCGATCACTCGCTGTCGCTCGTCATCTATCTTATTTATATATATATAGCCACCGGTTTCAAAGTACACCGTGCGTAGGGGGACTTTGGACCAATAGAAGAACGGTTTCACCGAATACGTCCAAACAGAAGTGACTTCACATCACGTGTCACTTTCGTGGGTGGGACGTAATCCACCTTTAAAGAGACTCTAAAATTCCGAGAGGAGACAGAGGACGAGAAGAGGACACTAACGCAGAGACATGATCTAACTTCAACAGTATCTCCAATTCCAGCCAACACCTGAGCCCAGCATTGTTCCAGCTCTCGTTTAACGCAGCCTTCATCAGGAGCAAATACCGGTGCACTCCACAGCACAGCCTGTAACAGAACATTATCGCACCGGCATATCACCACGGTGTAAACCCCCGCAGCAATGGTGTTGTCACCAGGAAGGACGGCCAAGGTCTCCATTGAGCAACGATGTCTACCCAGGATCGCTATTTGGCATTAAGAGTACGACAACACAAGCGGACAACGACTCCTCAGCTTACTCATAACCTTGCTACTGTATGTAGAAGAAAAATTTCCAGGAAAATAGTCTACAGACGTCTTTCAGAGACTGGTCTTTACGCTCGGTGTCTAATTTGATGCGTCTCTTTGGCTGCATTCAGCAGGAAACACTGGATATTGTGGGGCTGAAAATATCAGGCGGATTCCAGAAGAATGAGGGCGGTGTTCTGTTTAGTGATGAGTTGAAGTTCACCAGATAAAGTGATTCTCGTAGAGACTTCTTCTAGAGAGAAAGGGGACATTTTATCTCTTCTACGTATGGGATGAGAGACTACACAATGATTAATTTATTGTTGGTGTATATGTAGAGCAGTTTAATTCATGATTTATGTCATTGAAATTGGGATTTGGGAGGGGAACACAAAAACACCCATTACCAAAAATAATACATAGATGTTATTACAAAATTAAAAACGCAGCGAGATTGTGAAGTTTGTTTTCTCACTAAGTGAATAAGGGATTTGTTAACTTATATAAAGCATAACACAATATAGATAATTATCATTTTTATTTAAAAAAAAATGAATTAGAAAACGAATTTTCATAAAGTGCATGGATGTGTTCAACATTAGTTTAGTCTGAACTAAAATTAGTCTTTAATTTTTTTTTGTTGTGACTGTCAATAGTAAATTAACTTATAAATGATCATTTTAACTTTGGAAAGCTGACAAGAGTGCCTTGAACTCAAATTATATGACAATGAGCTGCTTGACTAGTGGGTTATGAGTAGCAGTTCCAGTCTCCAGGACATGATACTACATTAATGATGGGAGCTTACTGTGAATTATAAATTCAATGATATTTGAATTTTCCCATGATATGGAGTGGAAATTTGGCGAAAAAAACTAGATCAAGTGTCATTTGTTTTATCTGATAGTGGCTCAAATGTATAATATTGTAACGACAGGATATTGCGTTGTCTTTATTAAAACAATCTAAATAATAAACATCACAAAATCTAGGTATTTAAAATTTGATTTTAAATATTGGAAGAAAAATTCCATTAAAGAATTTTGAAAGCTTTATGCAGCAATAAATTTAAAATCGATAAGGCATTAAATTAGTGTCGAAATAAATTCCATATGTCACAAAGATATCGCATTATTAAAAGATAAAAAGCTCTTTCACAAAAATTTTAAACGAGAATACCTTCATTATATTAAAGATCTGTGAATTGTACTTTAAATATTGTTTCTAAAATTCCTTAAAAAGTTAGATAGTTGTTTAGGCAGTTACATCTCGTAAATTAATCATTTAAAAATCCTCTTATACATAAATAGATTACGATTGAGCTTTAGGAAAGTTAGAAAAATATATTTATAGTCTCAAAGA
This sequence comes from Trichonephila clavata, assembly GCA_019973975.1. Lineage (NCBI taxonomy): Eukaryota > Metazoa > Arthropoda > Arachnida > Araneae > Nephilidae > Trichonephila > Trichonephila clavata. The sequence continues at coordinate 29,157 of BMAO01011624.1, read as the reverse complement.
TAAAATGGCGAGTGACAAAAACTCTTAAAGTGGATTTATATGTATAAAATATTAAGTATAATTTAAAGAAAATCGGTATCATCTTTGATATTATATTGAAACTGAATAAAAAAATTAAATGGCAGAATTGTCCATCATTTTATCCAATTTATATTTTTCATTAATTAATCTTCTAACTACAATATCAAATTTAATTTAATACGTGTTTTATGAGAAATGCTAATGAATAAAAAAACACATTTAAAATTAATTCTAAAATCGAAAATGTTTTTCCGAATAAGTATAATAATGTTATGAAATAAAGTTAGTTTATATTTTAATAAAACAATATTTTAGAGTGTAACTATTTTTTGTTGTAATAACTAACTCGTAACAAAATTTAACCCTTCTAGCTAGATTGGCTTCAAAAGATTATCTGGTGCATTTGTTTTCTAATATTTAAGATAGATGTCAGCACCAAACTTTTCAGCAGAGATCAAATTTACTTATAAGAATATTGAATAAGACGGTATAAAATATTGTAATATAATAAATTATTAAGACAGTTTTTTTATTTGTTGGAATGGTGACGTTTCTTCACGACAAATAGGCTAAATTTATAAAGAATAGCAATAATTTTGTTCGTACATTTTTCATGAAGTAAAAAAAAAAAGAAAAAAAAAATATTGTGATACTAAAAAAAAAATCTATTTCTTAGAATTTTAATTTTTTGTTTTATTTTTTTGTTTAAACTTGAGAGAATTTTTGACTTACACATTCTTTACTCCTCGGCATAATTTTTTCAAAGTGGTTTAAACAATTGCTTGAGCATTGTGTTTTTTATAAGTACCTGAATCAAAGAAATGTTCTGCTCGAGAAATGATATAATTAGTTACTACATAACCTTCTATTGGAAAATGTTTTATGAATGAAATATCTAATAGTTCAACATGATTCATCAATGTTAAGTAACATTTTATTTACCTTTTTTGTGAATAAATTAAAACAAATTCCACATTAAATGTGATTTTCTTTTTGTATAATATAAAAATACACTCTGTTCCTGTTAGAAGTAGAAGGTGTCAAATATGTAAAATAGACTGAATTTTTTTAAAAATGTTCTTCTAAATTCAGACACATAATTTTATAACTAAGGAAGAATTTTTTATTTAAAGTCTCGGACAACAACCATGCTTAGACCATTGCATAGTGTGATGTAATTATGTTTTCTGAAAGATTTTCTGTATAAACTAGTATTATTTATATTGAAAAAAGTTGACTATTTGTGACAGAAGGAAAGGTTTTTTTATTAACGTAATATATAGATTCATTGGAATATTTAAAGATCTTTTTTATGTACACTTAATTAACAGAAAATATGAAACAAAAGAGTTCCTATAATCCTAAACATAATAAATGCAAGAAATTATTCTGAGAAGTAATATAAATTTTTTTTAAAAATCAATTCCCTACTTCGTTAGAAAAACGTGGCGCCATCTACTGCATCTTATTGTAACTTTGACAGAAATAACGCAGAATAAATTTAAAATTAAAAAATAAACCAATAATAAATCATATTAAAAAAAAAACTGTATTAACATTCAGTGTCCTTCACTACAAGTTTAAAAAAATTATTTTAATTTGAATGAATGAATAGAAAGTATTTTATTAACGATTGAAAATTTGAACAAGATATATGCATATATATATATATATATATATATATATATATATATATATATATATATATATATATATATACATAAATATATAGGGAGAGAGGAAAGAGAGAGCTAATAGGTAGGAATTGAACACATACATACATATACATTATATATAGAAATTGTCAACTAAATCAATATTTTAGACGCCGGGAGCCGAGGGGTTATGGAATCGAGCCCTTGATGGTATACCCGCGACTTGAAATCCAAATTCTACTTGAGAGCCTTCATATAGAGAAGCTAAAACATGTTCAGTTCAAAATCCTCTCATTGGCGGTGCCGGCAGAAATGTCGACCTCGTCATCCGATTAATGTGTAGGATTACGTAGCGTCGGCTTTTGTATCGGATAGAACAAAACAGCTGAGAGTATTCATTACAACAAACATGCTTTATAAAATAAGTCTTTGCATGAATAATTGTTTATTAAACCTGCACCATGAGGCAACATTAGAGCTTTTGGTGATGGACCTCGTAACTTTGAACCGCAATCAAATGCCGAGGACGTCATCTGAGCTGGCACTTCACTCTCCAAACTTTCACACAAAGCCAATGCTAGGATTTGAGCCCCGACAAATTTGATGTGCATCAGATCCTCTACACGGCGTTTCTGCCGTGGCACCAGGATTCGTCAGAAACACTGTCGGTCCATGACCACTCGCACGCAGCGAGAGTGTTAATGATTCTGCTATGCTTTGTGGTCTGGCATCAAATTATTTGCTAAAAAGAAGTATTACGATGGAAAGAAGCAATCAAACAAACAGTAATGTATTTCATTTGAATGTTCCTGAGTGAACTGGATGAACCTTCTGCTGAAACATAAATGGTAAATTTATTCCTTTTTTATACGTTTGAATAAAAGTAAACTACGAAAAAAAGGCGTCGATCTCTTACACAATTGTATCAGAAACATCAACAAAAATGCAGTAGGCGAGGTAATCGTTTTAAAGGAAAAGTCCTCATATTGCTGCTATTTTTGATGGAACATAGCAAAAATTACGAATTTTTTCCATTGATATATTTACCATCTCTCGATACTGGGAAGGGTTTGGAGTTGAATGCAATACCAAATGCTATTTCAAAATGTCTCTCAGATTATCAAAATGTTTCGGAATATTTAGTAGTGTATTAAAAGGAATGACAGAGTTTTGAAAATTTTCCTGTGCTCTAAGGAAATATATAAAATATTCACAGAAGCCAGAACATCGGGAATGTTACAAAAACTGACTGTAAATCCATTTTTGTTTGGAAGTGATAAAATACACTGCAGTTAATTTACTTTAAAGCTATACATTATGAATGTGCCATTCAAAGGAATATCATCAGGTGAAATAAAATTGATTTGGTCCTCTATTTCCCTTACTTACAAACTTTAATATTCAATACGATTTATGTTTCTGGTTATGGCACAGAGTATCCAAAGTCTTGTCATATTGGAATTTTTCTCCAAATGACATTCATTGCCATAGCTTGTATGTATGGGCTTAAATTCCTGAAAACAGATTTGTGTTAGGTTGATAGATTTAGCTGGAGTGCAGAACAAGAAGTCTCTTGGATTTGGCTACGTATTTTAGATTTCATGATGTGATAAGGATTTTAATCTGGTGAGCAGTTTACTTTGGTAACCCAGATACAATGAAATACGGACTTATTCCGATTATTGTGAGATGTCCTCTGTACTTGATTGCTATTCGTTAGTTAAAATCATGCACATGTTTTTAAAAGGAAGTTGGAATATATATATATATATGTTACCAACAAAGTATGAAATCCGGCATTCTATAGAATGCCGAAAACTAGCCGGCAATGTATGAAATGCTTCATATTTCACACATTGCCTAGGCATTCTGTAGAATGCCTAATGAAAAACCGGCAAAGTATGAAATACATCTCCGATTCGTTTTGAATATTGCGTGGCAAGACACGAGACTTTTAATGCGTGCCTCAGGCTCAGAATTTGTCAGAGGAGCATTGTGGTTTGTTCAGCGGTGCCAAAATACTCACTTAAACTATTTCAACAAAAAAATTGGTTTTTTCCTGTGATGTGTGAAAATGGAGGAACAAGCTATGGTGTAGTAGGAGAAGGAGTCATGGTCTATATTAGGGGTTGGCAACCTATGGCACACTTGCCACATGTGGCACGCGGTACAATTCTCAGTGGCACTTTCCACTAATTGTTTCAAAAATGCCCTACTATGTTATATACGATGAATCATATTGGTAGATTGGTTTGTTATGACACAGCTAAAAGGTTGCCGACCCCTGGTCTATAGACATGAAACAACTATTCGACGACGAGCTGGGCAAAATTCGAGTTAATACAGCCAAAAAAAAAAAAAATTTTTTTTTTTCTGAACTGAAATTACTTACTAGAAGTTAATAACTGATGTACAAAATTACTACTAAGAAGGAAATCAGGGATTACTGGTAGTTGAATAGCTATGATGTGATGTTTGTAGAAAATAAACGTACGTTATTAACCTGTTAATAAAGGCATCAGTATCATACAGCAGTCGTCCCAACCCCCGATCCGTGGATCAAATGGTTGCATTTACTGGGATGCATTTCGCTCTTGTGCATTTCTCTTCCATAGAAATCACAACGGCCGCGGTAGCCAAGTGGTCAAGGTATCGGATTGTGGCTGGCGTGTCATGAGTTCGAGCCCAGTACCAATGAAGACCCGCCGTGTAGGGGAGTGATGCACGTTAAATCTGTCGAGACTTCAAACGTCCTCCCGTTGGTGTGGTAGTTAGAAGGGGGGGGGGTGCCAGCTCAGGTGTCGTCCTCGTCACTTGACCATGGTTCAAAATTATGAGGTCCGTCGCCAAAAGCCCTCGTTTAGCTTAACAGTGCGACGTTAATATTCACTCACTCCATGGAAATCACTCAATATTTCATGTAAAATCACTTTATATTCATTTTTTTTGGTGCAACTGAATTTTATTCTGAAGGTATGTTTAAATAGAACTAAATTTTATTAAATCAAAACAATCTAAAATATAAATAATGAACGTCCCACCCTCAACGGGCCGTAATAAAATTATCAAACGTTGACCGATCAGAAAGATAAAAAAGGTTGGGAACCACTGCTATACAGTATTACATCACGGATTTTGAGGACGTGATAGTTCGAGCCTAGTACGGAAGAAGACCCGCCGTGAGGGAAGCGATGCACGTAAAATCTGTCGATTCTAAAACGTCTTCCCATTGGTTTGGGGGGAGAGTTAGGAGAAGGGGTGCCAGCTCGGGTGTCGTTCTCGTCACTTGGCCATGGTTTAGAATGACGCCTCTCGCCCTCGTGTTGCTTTATAGCGTCACATTAACAAACATTCATTTACTAATAAGTACCATTATACAGTGGCGTACACAGACTACTTTTATGGGAATTATATTTAAAAAACAAGTAATAAAATTTTTTTAAAGTCAATTCCTACCTAGGTCAAGAAATAAATTTTTTATTTTGGTTAATTAAATGTAATTAATGAATTAATATTTGAAAAAACTATATCAACATCAAATGTCATCCACTACAAGTTTAAAAAAATGTATTTGAAGCCAAGAAAAAGTTCGTTAGAGAAACTTACGGGTTGCACCTGTTGGTACTAGTTCTAACTTCATCAGAAATAATACGGAATAAATTTAAAATTTTCATGAATTAATATTTGTGAAAAGAATTGTATTCGCATCAAATGTCATCCACTACAAGATAAAAAAATGTATTTGAACTTGTGGATGAATAAAAGTATTTTATAAACGATTGAAAATTTAAACAAGATATACATATATAAATATATATATATATAGAGAGAGAGTGGACTATAGTAGGTATTGAAAAAACACGTAGACGAAAGAACAGAGGTGTAATCTTTGTGCTAAAAAATCTATTTTTTCTGGAGGGAATGTTGAGCCCCCCGCCCTATGTGTACATCACTGCATTGGTCCTTTGCATAAAAACATAAGGTACTGATACTCGAAAAAAATCTGTATTTCAATTTAATTTAATTTTGACACTTTTATAAGATCCTATCATGCATTCCTGGCTTATATGCCATATTCAATACGATTGGAACATTTCTACAAAATATCGTCACGTGGTAGCGTCCTTCCGGCTGGAATGGAGAAAAATTTACCGATTTCATCCCTCTCCTTCCCAGTTGCACTTCTTTCAGATGATACGAAATAAAGTTTGTAATCGGACTCGATATCTAGTGGAAGTAGATTTAAAAGTGCCTTCTCTCTTTTATAATAGGATTCGTATATTCAGTTCCCATGATCTGGAATTCCAGTTCTTGACGCAATGGCCACCAAAATTTTATTTTTTAGTAGAATTGAAACTTATTTTTAAAGGAAATTTCATTACAAGTGATAACTACTTGAATGCTTTAGTATTCGCTTTTCGTATTATAATGTGCATTGAAGTGTCTAAGTTTGCATCGCTTTCCGACCTTAAATAACAAAAGGATTTCGTCATCTTAGTTTGCTCCTTGATTTTAAACTTTTTTTCATTTTATGTTATGTTGAGTAAGGAAATTGGTTCTGAAAATAATCGCGAGATATTCTCTTCGCACTTTTATATAGAGAGAATCTAGGACCTGCTACCTGCCCTCCAATGTGGCTATTGTATCCTAGTGGTCAAGGTAACGGACTCGTGGCCGGCATGTCATGGGTTCGAGCCTAATACCACCAAAGACCCACCATGCAGAGAGGACCGATTCACGTTAAATATGTCGAGGCTCAAACGTCCTCCCTTTGGAATGGTGTGGAAGTCAGGTGGGCTGTGTGTGTGCCAGATCAGCTGTCGTCCTAGTCACTTGACCATAGTTCAAAATTACGGTCGCTAAAAGCCCTTGTGCAACTGAATCGATCAAATTTAATATTCACTCACTCATTGCCCTCCAATGTCCAAGAAATCGACCCTTACGGCAATGGAACCTTGATGATTTGAGCAGACATCACGTTGGATGGCCGCACACAACTGCATGTCTTTGAAAGAGGCACTGTGAATGATGTGAGGTGTAGTGATGAGGTCTTGGAGCTCTATGTTCGCCTTCTCAGAGGTGCCGTTGGCCCTGATTTTATTTTATGAATGACAACGTGAGACACAAAGAGCCATTCATCTGGCTGTTGAATCTTTGGAAAGTGAGGATATTTGCCCAATGGATTGGCCAGTTAAATCTCCTCATTCCTATAGAGCGTACCTTGGATGCTCCGGGGAGGGCAAAAGCAACTCGCAACCCCCTCCGAGAATCATCAAAGGCCTGAAAACATAGTTTCTGAACGAGTGGGATTAAATGCCACAGGAACTCATAAATTCTCTTATTTCTGGTATAAAATCATGGTATGAGACTTATTTATCTGAAAGAGGGGACCATGCACCCTATCAACCAATTTTTTTGTTATATTCTACAACTGCTGTTTCATATTATCCTACCTGGATGAGTATTAAGCACGATCACGCGTGTGTACTTTAACTGTTGAATGATTATTTTTTGCAATATATCAGCCCTATAGACATGCCAAATTTTATTAAAATCCCTACAGTAGCTCTAAAATCCTCTTAATTTTGAACACCAAGATGTATCGGGCTCCAACTGAAATATTTATGTATTAAAGACAAGTTTGATATTAGTCAATAAAATTCAAATAAGCGGAAAGAGATTTATGCGTTTTTGGTTCTGTGCATGTTTGAATGGGTGTACAAATTTTTCGTACTTTAATAAAAATGAGCCTACATTTGTAGAACGAAACTGAATGTGTTGTGTTGTTACTTATGCCGCCTGATAGACAGTAATCTGAGATCAAGACCCATGAAATTTAACGTGGCAAGGGGCTAGTTGTACGCCTGTCGTTAGCCTTTGCTTTGAGCACCATACAGGTAGCAGTAATATTTAGCTCATTTCCACCCTAATTTTGAAGGAGTACACCCTAGGGTGATCAGAGGCTTCCCACTTCTCTTCCCCTTCCACTAACCTCATGAGGGTTTGTGGCTCGACGGTTACTTAGAGTACCTCCATGCCACAAAGGCACTATACATGAACAAACATCCATGCCTTCTCCAGGATTTTAATCCGGGCCCTACGGTACATCAGCCAGCGTCACTAACTACTTTACAAGATGGGCGGCACGAAACTGAATGCAAATCACGCTGTTAGAATACAAAGCCCAATTAGGGAAATAACGATGCAGTACAAATACGTTGAAAATTTATATTATTAATACACTCAAATAATAAACTAGAACATAATTGCAGCTAGGCCATCTTCTAAAGAGATCTATTCAATGTACTTGTATAAAAGATGGATGGCATTGTGTAGTATTTTTTTTATTGTACTGAGACTATAGTACTTTTCTAATAAAGTGAAATGTTAAAGTACATGTTTGTGTTTTTAATGGCCACAAAATAATGAAACGAGAAATACACAAGATCCTGTTGGGAAATTTGATTTGTTTACTGTGCGATGAAATGAATAGAATGTGTATATATGTTTTCATGAAACGCATATTATGGATGCAATGAATAATGGATTTATTTGAACATTTTATTTCTCAAATAATTCAGTTTTCATTAATAATTTTTCAACGCGCACTATCCATTTTTAACAAATACCTAATTTAATAAAGATATAAATTTGCAATTTCGATTAAGTTTTTTTTTTGTATGGGAAAGTTACCTTTTTTCTTCATAATTTCAGTTTCAACGGTCGAATCTTGATAACCAAAAAGTAGAGAGAGAATAATGCATGAAAAATCACATGTTCGTAGTTCAGCTTCTTCAAACGTCTGCAGTTGTGTGATAGACTCTACTTGAAGATAAATATAATTGAACCACCAAGTCAACGTGGTTTAGAACGGAAGTCTGGAAAGATGTTTCCTCTAGTGCATTGTCTCTATCATCTTGCTGGTGTTGAAAATTTTAAGTTTCGTTGCAAACGGTGAGTAAAGTAAATCTAATTCCATATTAATTTTATCAAATGAACTTTTCTAGCACTCCAATCGTAGCCTAGTGGTAAGATTGTGATCTTCATGCAAATTAACAGCAATTGTGCCGAAATATTGGCCATGCGAGGACGCTGTTTGCGCACCTCAGTATCTAAAATGTAAATATTGTTAGTGTGTAGCTTGATTTGTAGAATGTAGGCCACATCACGGCAAGTTCCTGTTCTATTCATTTTACTATATTTAAAATTGTCTTCGATTAATTATATGGACTGTTTAACTAATTCGTAAGGATACTATACACTCATTCGCTTCGATAAGGAACATACGTTTCGTTTATAGTTTTGAGGATATTGGTGTAATACGGCCGAAAAGGACGTTTCACTGCATGGTAGGGTGAGTACTTTCGTTTAGTCTAACTTATATAAAAGGTATTTGTTTAGTTTAGCTTATTTTATCATATTTGATTTTTAGTTTATTCGTAACTATCGGTATTTGGAAGGTTGATGTGGTATACAGTTTTGTTTATTTGTATGCAGATTGTTAAACTGGATTTTGTTTGAAAGGTGTTGAAAATTGTACTAAGTTGTATTTAAAATTGGTGTTATTATTTGTATATTTGTTTTGAAATTATATTGTTTTGGTTTAAAATGGATGCAACAAATCAGGCTTTGTTAGAAAGAGCGAAAAAGAATCGATATGTGTGTTTCGATTTAAAATTGTGTCTTCGATCAATTATATGGGCTGTTTAACTAATTCGTAAGGATACTACACACTCATTCGCTTCGATAAGGAACATACGCTTCGTTTATAGTTTTGTGTATAGCAATACTTGATAGGCCAAGTAATTATTGCTTCTATTGAGTCATGGTTTCGTACTAGGCTCCCACGTGCACAGGGGGTGATGTACGTTTCATCTGACGATATCTTTCTTTGGCGGGATTTGGGAGGGTTAACTCTTAAGTGCTACTTGACCGTGGTTCACAATTCCAAGGCCAGTTGGACGTAATGAAACAATCAATCGTGATGAATAATAGAAGAAGAATCTTGATTCCACTATAAATCCTTCCGTTGACTACTAAGAGCTATAGCATTATAAATCCAAATAGGCCACAAAATCCTCATTGGAGGTAATGTAGAAATTAGAAAAATGAGGCAACAGCTAAGATGTTGGGCTTATGTGACTAGGACTCAAAATGTCACGTTGTGTCACCAATAGTATAATGTATTGCCTCAGAGTGACATTATTCAAAAATAAAATTGCTTATGGCATGTTCATGGTCTCGTTCACTGTCCGACACATACTGATGGATTTTTCCGTGTTGATTCATCATCGCCACACATTTTTCATGCATATTTTTTATCCTTGTTTAACTTGGTGATGGAAACCCCCTACCCAAATCTATTTGATTTCATTTTTAAATCTGAATTTTTATACTTGATTAAAATATTACTATTAAAAATGTATTTTAATCAACTTTTTTAGTCCTATTTTATTGTATTTTCAATATTTTAACAAATGTTTGGCGCAGTTTAGCCAAAATTGGCTCTGAGGCATAAAACCACATACTCACTTACTTCTCATTTAGCATGTTAGAAGTATCAGCTTTGATGTCGTTCTCTCTTAATTTGATTACTATTCGAAATTGCAAACCGTAACCATGTAACTAATAGTTTGCCGCGTTGCTTCAGCGAGGCTTAATTCAAATCAAAATGTTCATGGCTCAAGACACTGCTAGGTCTTTCACATCAATAGCCCTCATATTTTAACTGAGGGTAAAGTTAATAAAAATCAATATAAATAAATGGTATGCCATGGGGTAGGTGCCAGCTCATATGTCTTAATCGTCATTTACTCATGGTTCGATATTACGAGGCCTACTGCCAATATTTTATTGTGTTGCTGAAATGCAATGTTATTACAAAACAAGTCATTGAACATAATAAAATATACATTTATTATTTATTTTGAAGATAATAGTGTTTTTAAATGATTAGCTTACACAGTAGTTGGGGAAAGCAGTGTTTTGTGAAACATATATTCTCTTTCCATGCATTATGCGATAGTGGCTGGGGGAGTCATAGCTGGTTAAGTTGCAGATTCGAGTCCTGGTGCTACCAAAGATCTGTCATATAGAGACAATGATGCGTATTAAATCTATGGAGTGGTATGGAGGTTAGGTGGGGACTAACTCACACTTCATGGGGGTTCAAAATTACAAGATCCGTCGTGCTGCTTCGTTGAGTGACAATCTGTGAATAATGAAATATTAGGTGATGTATAAAATTTGTGGCAGTTATATTGTTATTGAACGCAAATTGTTTGATCGTAGTTGAAAAAATGTATAAACTTATTAAACATGGCCAAGAACAGTTATAGTAATTGAAAAATTAATTTTAGCGCTATTTATATATTATGACAAACGTTTTACTACAGATAATAGTAAAGTCTTCAGAGGAATTTCTCCAGTAGGCTGCAAAATTAGGTGTTATTTAATTTTCTAAATTCATTCATTAAGCTACAAAAGAAAAGTTATAAACCACAAATGAAAATTAAGTCCGAAAAAAAATAATTTTGCACACAATAAAGTTTTAAAAATGTATTCAGACCTTTTTGACATCTTTCATAATTTTTTTTTCAAAACAAGTTTTTTTTATTAATAAACTACAAAATGTACAGAAAAATACATGCTAAAGAGAACTAAAGTAAAAGTAACAAGGCACTAAAATAAATTCGAGGTATTTGCAATATAAACTGAAAGGATAAATAATTTTGGTAAACATACAACACACATTGCTGTGGAAACGGGTGAATGCGAAATAATTTTTCTTGTCATTGTTTGCGATCATGTATGACCATGGTTCAAAATTACGCGGACCGTCCCCAAAAGCCCTCGTGTAGCTGAACAGTGGGATGCGTTAATATTCATTCACTCACTTGCGATCATGTATTAATCCAAATTGGGCGCATTTTAATTTTTGCTTTTCTTCAGAATGATTTTCAATTTAAAAAATAATACTAGTTAGTGCGAAACGAGATTCAACTGTATGCTCATTTGCTTTCAAATTTCGTTCTAAATTCTCTGCCATAACGACTTTCTCTTTTCTCGCCAAACTCAAATTACCAAACTTCTTTGAACATAAATACTTTAGCACTTTGTGTTAATGAGGCCGTGAATAATTTATTTTCTGAAGGGATTAATACGACTAATTATATTAATTATTAATGGTTTGACGCTTGTCATTGTAAATTAAATAATTCGAAGCATATTTGTTGGAGAGTTATTACTATTATGTATAAACTTGCTAATAAATAGTTAAGACTTAAGTAAAGTTGTTTGTCAGACAGTTCATGTTACTGATTTAGGTTACTAACTTTATCTTGAACCGTATTTGTGTGTGTGAAATCGCTCTTATTTTTGTTCCTAGAGAAATTTTTCTTAACTCTATGCATTGAATTTTCATTTATTTTTTTAACTAAAATTTCCGCTTTTACTTTATTGGGTAGAAAATTGACCACTGTTTATAATGAAACTTCAGGTCTCAACAATAAACTCAACTATTGTCGTAAATTTAATTTGCTGTAGTGTTAAAGTAGTGACTGGAAAGTCCTCTTTTGTTCTCTCCGCCTAAAAATCGGGGAGGCGGGTCGCTTGGACCTTTATGAAACATGATAATTAGAGTCTATCTCGTCAGTGGGACTGTCAGCGGGTGGTTTAACACGAACTGAAAATAATTAAAGCGAAACTTAGCGAATCCTTAGTCGAAAGTATCTGTTAACGTTTCATGGGATTAAAGGCGAGAGTTGGACATTTGCAAATTTAAACCCCGCGTCGTGATAGGAGGTGGGGAGCTTTAACAGGCGTTAAAGGGTAACGCCGGGGCTCTTATCGCGGCGGCGAGAGGAATCAGTAGGGGCGGCGCGGATCATCAAATATATCACAGAGAGCGACAACCGGACCTTATCTTCGCGTTCCACGCAGGCGGCTTCTCGACTGTGCACTTGGAGGGGGGAGAAGGCGGCTGGGGCACAAACGACCCGAAAAAGGATCCCGACCCCATCTTTTTAGGCGTCTCAGGAGCCGACTCCTTTGAAATTTAATCAGAAAAATGCAAAATGCGCTCCAGACACTGGCACCGAGGAAATGATTAGCGGTAATTTATTAAGGAACACTTTGATTGGGGGGGGAGGGCGATTTCCCCAACCATGAAATTGGTGTTGCCAGATTTGTTTTTTTAGTCTCGATTTAATTTCATTGGGAATAATATGGAGAGATAATATTCTTTTCTTTTCTTATTTATTATTTTTTTCAATTACATTGGGCCGTTTCGGTTCGAGGTTTTAGGCGGTTACAGAGGGGTCGCCCAACTTCGGGGCGTAATTAATAAACTTTTTTAAAATTTGTTTTTCGTTTGGCGTGTACGATGGATTTTTGGAAGTTCTCGGGAAGTGATGGTTAGATCTAATTCAATGGAAGAGGAAATTAATTCATTATTCTATAAATAGATGTCACTTCAGAAAGCATAACTATTGATGCAGCGCTACAATTACTTCATTAATTTAACATATTATGACTTACGCAGGTTCGATTAATTTAACTTATGTATGCATCATATTAGTGGTTAGTACTTTAAAACTCAATTAAAAAAACCAATGAGATTAAATTCGTTTATTGCTTTTAAAACATTACTAGGTTAAAATAAATACACTATTAAATTTTAAGAATAAGAATACTACAACATTCCACTTATCTGAAACGGAGGCATGGAGCTGGGTGGTACTTGGACGGCCTAAATTTAACTCTCTTAATCTGAAATCATGGTAATCTGTCTTCTGCTAATCTGTAAAATCTCTCTCTAAATCTGCCGAGAAAATACGTTTTTCTGCCGAGAAATGTCCCGGTTCCTCCTTTTAAGTGGGGGCAAATTACCCCCTTTTTCATCCGCACGCCCTTTGGTCCCGCCTAGCCATTGGTCAGGAACCAAGCGCAGAGTTACAAATTTCGCGACGACTCTTCCAAATTATGAGTCCATTCAACTTTGCTGACCAGCCGTTGTGACCCCCCCCCAACTAAGGAATGCGACAACATCCTGTCAACAAGTTACAAGGGGAATACACAAATTGCATGTGTCTTAGGGACCATCTTCAAACCCGATCAGCATCTAAGCCTTCCAGCCTTCAAGCCACCCATCACTATATTATAGTACGTGCGGTAGCTAGATAATAAATGCTTTGAGCAAATTAGGTAAATAATTCATTATTTCACAAAAGGATGTCACATACATTTTGAAGGGAATAATTCTATTCAAGTAGAAGTATTTTGTTACATAATCATTCATTATTAAAGGGTTTGAAAATAATTTAGCAGTTTATAAAAACAAAAATTTCTCAAATAATAACTGCGTGGTTCTTAGTCTGACTGAATTTAAGACTGAAAATAATTATCTAAGTTCAGCTATTATACAGGGTGTTTCATAAATGATGGGAGTAACTTTAAGGGGTGATAGTACACATCAAGACGAGTAATAGTAAATAGGAAACCAAGTGTCCCAAACGTCTTCCGAAGGAGAAAGGCGCCATCAAAGTTTAGGGTCCTAAATTTCAAATGATGATAAAAAACGGGAAAATGGATCGATTCATTTGCGGTTTTCACTAAAATCATTCTTTAAATTAGTATTTTCATTAAAAAAAGTTTTAAAGACAAAGTTAAAAAAAATGCCGTTAGAGGGCGCTCTAGACTTTGGAGTACCGAACAACTACCTTTTACCAGTATTTTTTTTATTTTGTTAAATGTTTACAAAAGCTTAGATTTTAACTTGAATTTTGAGCGCAAAATTGAAACCATCGGGAGCGGTTAAGTGGCGCAAATGTAACCGCGTTTAGGGAGGAAAAATTGAAATGCTCGTATGTAATGATCAAAATAAAAAACGATAAAGCAAACTTTAAGAGGCGATAGTACAACACCAAAACAAGTAACATTCATCAAAGAAATCATACTCGTAATTTTAACCCGAAGGTGATAGAGGGCGCTGAAACAGATTTCGTTTTAAGAGACAAAAAGGAAACAAAGAACATTTACGTTATAAAAAAAAGTTTAATTAGAAATGATTACAATATCTGTTCGAAACACTGACCATTAGAGGCGATGCATGCGGTACAACGGCGAAGAAGGGATTCACGAACTCTCTGAAACACGCCAGGAGTATCGCGCACCTCTCCTGCAGCTGCCGAAAGTCTGGCGACGAGTTCTTCTGCAGTTTCGATAGGAGTCTCATACATAAGACTCTTCAAGTGTCCCCACAAAAAGAAATCCAGGCATGAAAGATCGGGCGATCGCGCTGGCCAAGGGACAGGACCACTTCGCCCAATCCATTGATTTGGAAAGGTTGCGTTTAGATAATTTCGCACCTCTGGCGCAAAATGAGCTGGTGCTCCATCCTGCTGGAACCACATTACTCGCCGGATACGAGGGGGAACATCTGTTATCATTTCCGGCAGCACCTGTTGCAGAAAGGTAAGATATTTTTTTCCATCCAGGCGTTCTGGCAGAAGATAAGGTCCAAGTAGATGGTCACCAATTATTCCTGCCCAAACATTTATGGAAAATCGTCGCTGATATGCATGTGTAGAAGACGCATGTGGATTTACATCTGCCCATTGGTGGGAATTGTGGGTGTTAAATGTACCGTCACGTGTAAATGTACATTCATCTGTAAAAAGCACAGTTGCACCAAAATCGGGATTTAGGGTGTGCTTCTGCGGATACCAGCGAGCAAAATCCATTCGACGAGGAAAATCCCTTTCAGTCAGTTCCTGGACTCGTTGGACATGAAAAGGATGCATACTTTCATCCTTTAGTACTCGCCATGTCGTGGAGGGTGATACTTCAATTTGACTAGCCACTGCTCGCGTGCTTGTATTTGGATGATCAGTCACCATATCCAGAATTTTTTCTTCCACGGCTACCGTTCTGTTAGACTTCGCACAGCCTGCATTTGAACGTGCACCAAAAAAGGATCCTGTCTCACACAACTGTCTGTGCAAGCGCACAAATGTTTTATCATTGGGCAACCGCCTGTTGGGAAACTTTTTTCCGTATAATCGTCGCGCCTCTGCACTATTCCCATTTGCAGTTCCGTAGATGAAGTGCATATCAGCCTTTTCTTGATTAGTGAAGGGCAACATCTTTCGTTACGTTTGTTCCGTGATTTACACTTGCACACTCGGGTCAATGGCTTTTATCTTAATAACAATTTGCATATGCGTTCTTCTTCTTCCCCATATCACAATTTCATGTTCTTCTTCCAGAATCTTGCAGCTAAAACGCTTGCATGGATAAAATTTGAAGATGCTCTAGCACGTTTGCGTTTGAATTCAAATCATGCATTTTCTAATCGAAGTTGATTGTTTTTATGTTGTACTATCGCCTCTTAAAGTTTGCTTTATCGTTTTTTATTTTGATCATTACATACGAGCATTTCAATTTTTCCTCCCTAAACGCGGTTACATTTGCGCCACTTAACCGCTCCCGATGGTTTCAATTTTGCGCTCAAAATTCAAGTTAAAATCTAAGCTTTTGTAAACATTTAACAAAATAAAAAAAATACTGGTAAAAGGTAGTTGTTCGGTACTCCAAAGTCTAGAGCGCCCTCTAACGGCATTTTTTTAACTTTGTCTTTAAAACTTTTTTTAATGAAAATACTAATTTAAAGAATGATTTTAGTGAAAACCGCAAATGAATCGATCCATTTTCCCGTTTTTTATCATCATTTGAAATTTAGGACCCTAAACTTTGATGGCTCCTTTCTCCTTCGGAAGACGTTTGGGACACTTGGTTTCCTATTTACTATTACTCGTCTTGATGTGTACTATCACCTCTTAAAGTTACTCCCATCATTTATGAAACACCCTGTATATACTCGAATACATAGCAATTGATTTAGAATTAGCTTAACTTTACATTGATAATTATTGAACCGCAGAAATATTATAACTTCACATACATTTTAAGTTACGAATACATATTTCTTTTAATTTTCCAATGCTCTTAAATTTTACATTTTATCTATTTTGATATAGAAAATATATGATGCAAGATTTATTCTTTTTAATTTGTGACATAAAACTGGATATTGGAAGTTATCTTATAAATGCAGAAATTTTTTTATAAAATGGTTAGTAATTCTGAAGTATCAAGGGCATATAAAGTCAGGAATAATCAACATAAATTTAACTTAATCAACATAATAAATAGCTCGATCGTCTTTAAAAAGTAGAAAGTTTATATTCATAATTAACTTGACAAACATGTTTCTTTTATATTTTTTCCTTCGTGTTTTTTGTGTCCTTTTTTTGTTTTCTGAAGAGTATTTGTTTTTACTACTCTTTGTTGTGAGGCTTTAATTAGTAGTATAAATTGTTGGTATCTGGACTAAACACCTATCGACAAAATGTTTGTTGGTAGCTGGATTAAAAAAAATATCTGGACTAAACACCTATCGAAAAATTTTTTGTTGGTAGCTGGATTAAAAAAAAAAAAAAATGATTGATTTTAAATAAATTTTAACCAGTGACGGAACTCTGTTTGTATCAACAGTTGAAAAACTATTTTATATTTTACTTTAGAAATACAATTTGTTCTACGAGATTGAAAGATTGCTTCAATAATATTAAAGTAATTTTTAGTAGTGTTTGTTATATAATCAGTGATATGAAAGACATATTAGAATTTCTATGCAATCGAATCTTTTTCTTGTTAATAAGTTAGATCCTGATAAAAAAAATTTTAAAAAAACCTTCAAGGAATGGTGTTCTGTTTAATAAGATATTTCTCTGAAAATATTTTACCCTAAATTATATTTTAGTTACAAAGAATAAGTTAGTGATTTTAAACTAATTTTAGTCTGTGTCAGTACTTTGTTTGAAAGGTATTAAATATAAAAATTATGCTAACTTTGATGTGGATTTAATTTTATAATATTGTTTCTAGGATTTTAATTGTTCAAGATTAATTTTCCAAGTGTAAAAGTAGGCTGACATGAGACATTCAATATAAATACTAAAATTATGCTAACTTTGTTGTGGATTTAATTTTATCATTTTGTTTCTAGGAGTTTAATTGTTCAATATTAATTTTACAAGTGTAAAAGAAATCTGACATAAGACAAATAAAACAGACATAGTAAAAATTACAATTTTATTAAGTAATTTATTAAATTACATAAAGTGTCAAAGATAATTAATACAATTCATTTTAATGAATAAAAAGTATTTTCATCCATACATATGTTTATCAATACACATTTATATACATTTTTCAATACATAATATAATATAGACTTGGAAAAGCGTGTTTTGAAATATATAAATGTTACATTTTAATAGAAACATTTCCATATGCTAAACACTCAAATTGATTAGACATATACATTTTATCATAAAAACAACAAAGACTTGTTTTATTTTGCTCTAATGTTGATACAGTATGATTTTTAGAAATTATACTCGTTTGCTTATTTTTTATCAACCCATCATTTTTTCAAAACATTTAAATACATTTCATGTTTTAAAACATTTTGAACAACACTTTTTTTAGTGCCTTTTGGTGTTTTTTTGTTTTCTTTTCCAAAAATATATGAATACATTTTTGGTCTTAAAGCACAAAATTCTTTTATAGGAACGCGTTTTGTTTCATCCTTCAAATATCCTAACAAGGATTGATGACTTTTAGAATATAATTGATGGGATGTATCATAATTTGTAAAATCTACTATATTTTTAAATTTATTCGCTAAATCAACATAAACATCTTCAGTCCATATTTCTAAACACAAAATCTGTGTCTGTGTATAACAAGTTACATTTTTCTTCATAAACAGGCTTTAAAATATCGTAATATAATTGAAACATATACAACTTACTCAACTCAAGCACAGAAAAACCTACATAAAGTGGTTGGTTCAAATAAAGATTTGATTTTAAAAGCTTAAACAAGGCACAATTTTCATTTACAATTGAAAAGCTTTCCAAGTTTCAATCTGCCAAATATTTTTTACATTGTTTCTTACTTAGTGCTACTTTTACATTACTATGTTTTCTGATGTTCATGCAAGTACGTCCAAAAAATGCGTTATTCATAAGTTTAAAAAAATCTTTATCAAAACTGTTTGTTGCATTCATTCTTTTATTATTATTGAACATTATGTATGATTTTAACCAATTAGACTGTTTAAATGAAATTATTTTATGAATTTTTTTAATTTGTATAACCCATGTTTAATATAAAATTGTAAATTTAAATAATGCACTACATAATTTTTTTTCTCATTAAAATTCATTCAAAAGTTTCTTACAATTTTTATTAATTTTTATATTAAACTGTTTACAAAGATTTTTTTGATAAGGAGAAAGCATATCATAGTTAATTGTTTCATGTTGAGGAGCCATAGGAAAGCTATTGTGTTTAGAGTGAAGCTCTGGAGGATAGAAAATATCTACTTCCAATATATAGCCAACATTTGAATCAGAGGTTACAGACATTAAACTGAATGTATCAATTTCTTTTTTATTCAAAAATCGAAATTCTGACTCAGAAAATTTGTAAAATGCCATAGCAGTTCCATAAAGATTATTAACATCTAATGATAGTATAAATTTGGATTCTAACAATTCGTCAAAATTATCTAAATATTTGTTATTTGCTTTTGAATAACGTTTTGATACTTGACACATTCCTCCACGAATTCCAGCTTCTAACATTAAATAAATATCAATGTCTGTTAGCAATTCTAAGGTTACATTTGTGGTCTTTATTCCAGCACTCCAAGTTAAACTTGGAGTTGTATAAAAATGTACAGGATCTAGCTGAAAATAATCCATGCTTAATGTCCGAAAATTTTCAAAAACTTCAGCTAGCAGAACTACATCTGTATTCAAATATAATCTTAAGTAATCTTCAAAATTTTGGCATTTGAATTTAGAGAATATAAACTTTGCAAATCGATATTCATTTTCTGAAATGTTTTCATTCGTAAGATTATTAAAAAAGGCAGATTTAGGAGGAAGTTTTCTATTTTTCAATTTAACAAAAGAATCAAAATAGCTATACGGAAATACTCCTTTACGCAATAAATGTTTTCTGTTATCATATGAATAAAAAAAAGAATTAAAAATAGGAAACTTATGATCGCTTTGTTTTAGATTTTCTATTAGAGTGCTTAGCTTACAGGGTAGAAACAAAAAACTATCTAGGAACACTAAATTATCAATACAAAACGACATACATTTTTGCGTATTTACAGGGATAATTTTTATTTTCTTTGCTAAATTGCTAGAAATTTCTTTCAGAATAAGATGAGAATCATATCCTGATAAATTATGCATTACAATAGGTAGAAACTGAGTTACTTTATAATTTAAATTGCATCCTTCACAAGCTTTTCCTAACAGTTTTCCAGTAAAATGATCATGATTTCTTACACTAATGCATCGTTTTGAAAACAATTTTCCACATAAGTGACATTTGTTCTGTGATATTATATCATTTTTATTCATAGGAATATTTCGTTCCATGTATTTTAGAACTGCTTTTGAAATATTTTGTAAACTTAAAACTAAATTTGCAATGACATCTAACCCACAGTAAAACTTATGGTATACGATTTTCTTACAATCATCAACAAGTAAGATAGAATATGCCACAGGCCGATGTATTTCAGTTTGCCTGGAAAAGGACTTATCATTACTAGGCTCCACAGGAAGTACTTTTTCAGTAATGCTTTCAATATCTGCATAAACACAAAACTTGTGAAAGAACATTTTTTGAAAAGAATTAAATTTTAAATATTTTTGGTTATTTGAAGGTAGAGTAATTTTTTGAGGTTCGTTATTTATACATCTTTTCATGTGAGCATCTAAGGAACTTTGACGGGCAAAGCCTGTTAAACAATTATTACAAAATTTATGTATACCCCGCTGAGCATGTAGCAATTTGTTAAAATTTTTTATCAAATAATAATGATTTTTATACAATAAGAGATTAATTTCTTTATAAATATTTAGCTTACTTCGATATATAGGAAAAACTTCATTTTCATAACCAAAAACATTTATTATTTGATTTCTTTTTTCAAATTTTATTATTTCGCTTACTTTAACAGGAAAAGTTAAAAAATTAAACGATATATATTTTAAATACTTTTTGTATGTTGATTCTAATGATTTATTGTATTTTTGAGGAAAAAGTCCAGCCAAAATTGAATATAAAAAGCACATATTATTGTTACACTGAACATTGAGTAAGCATTTTTTATTGATAAGAATTTTAGGTAAATTTATCTGCTTACATCCTCCTCTTATTTCACTGTAATATCCTACATGTAATTCAATAAAATCAATGCTTTTTATTGACCATCCGGATCCAAAATTTAAAAAGTCTTCAACTTTTTTCAAAATTTTTGAAATAGAAGAATTAATTTTTTCTTCAAGTTCAATTACAGATAATACTCTTTCAGTATTTGAATTAAAATAAAAGCTATGGTTAATTAACTCATTATCCTTCAGTTTTTCAAATGTTATATGAAGAGAAATAAAAAATCTCAGTCTAGAGTTTTTCTCTTTTAATTTATCAAATATTTCAACCTTTGAATCGTTTAATGCAATTATAGGATCAACGATTTCAGTTAGATGTTTCCGATATGAATTAAGGAAATTTCTGAATGCTTGGGATTTTACATAAAACATTTTTTTAATTTTAACTTTTTAAGCAAAATAAATAAATATATTTATATACATTTATAAATTTCATTTGATGTAATAATAAGCGTTGAACATCAATATGCCTAAACTTATAGCAACACATATTAGTAAGATCAAATAGTAAATATAAGCATATAGTAAGTATAAGCATAAATATAGGTTAAAATAAGTATGCACTCATTGCTTAGAGTGCTTTTTAATATGTTTTTGAAGGATTCTTAATCCTTCTTGAACATTTGTCAATTGGTTGATTGGAATGTTTATAAATTTTTTCCTTTGAGTATCAGAGTCTTTTTTTGATAAAGAGAGATAAAATGTTTTACGGAACTTCTTTATTTCCACAGCAAATCCTACGGCTGTGTAAACAGAGAGGGGTGGAATATCTTCATCTGTGTTCTTGAAGTCGTTTGTTATGTGCACGTCATATTGATCGGTGTATTCGCTTGTGGTAGGATATGTTTCGTTCCATTGTTTTGGATTCTTTTTGCTTTTGGCACTTATTATGCTGTTTCTTTCATCATCCGAAATTATTGACTCTAAAAAGAAACAGAATATTTAGTAACTCTAATAAGTGAATCATCCTCATAGTATGTTCATGTTAATGTTCAATTAAATAATTCAATTAGAAATAATTCTTTTGATATTAAGAGGGAAAAGCAGTATATTAAAATTTCAACATAAAATTAAAATACTTTTGAAAACTTAATTTAATAATCTCTTCTACATTTAAGATGTATTGAATGAGAAATAAGATTTAACTTTAACTTACCAACATCCGATTCACTATCTGTTTTGCTGAAGTTCTTCTTCGATTTCTTAAGGTCCGCAGAATCTGAAAGGATGTTGAAATAAATAACAGAATACTAAATAGTACAGGCAAATTCATTAACTCTATAAACAATTGCTTTGGAAATATGTCGGAAAAATAATTATTTTTGCTAAATATTCTTTAGAAATTTTTTTTACAAGTTAAAAAAGTTATATAAGAGAAGAATGTAGGGAGGTTAAATTCTATTGTTTCACATGACTCTGATAATTAATTTTTTAAAAATATTGTCCTTTTTTTCTTATTTAGTTTTAAAAAATCACAATACTCTAAATATTAATTAAATTTTAATCGAAAATATTAAATTTAGCTTATGTATATATATATATTTATTTAAACAGCTCACAAGTTATAGAAATATAAATAATCTTTTAGTGAATTGTGCTTACTTTTATCAATAGAAGAAACATCGTGCTTCCGCTTTTTTGAAGCAGTCTTAAGAACTGTAAATAACAGAAAAATGTTTTTTACATGTAATTTGATTAAAAGAATATACTTACAGATACGAGTTCCATCGTAACGAGAACGAGTTAAAAAGTTCAAATCTTACTTGATAAAAGACATTGTTCTAGGTGAAGGATAATTATGAAGAATAATTTCTAAACAAAAAGAAAAAAGAAAAACTATGACTATTCCATTATAAAATATTGTGTAAGATAAAATAGTTTTCAGAAAAAAATAACAAATATTTCTCACCAGAAGTTTCTACGTTTTTTCTGCTGCGCTCTGAAGACTTCAGCTACAGGTTGTTACAACGGACTCGGTTTGTTTGAGAGTTTCATGAGTATTTAAAGAAAAGCGTACTGAAGGTCATTCGATATTTCGTGCAAAGAACAATCAACAGCGAAAGTTATTTCCTTTTCAAAACACTTATCATCTGTCATTTTGAAAAGAAACAAAGTGTTTTAAATTCGCTTCAAGTTCCTTCTTAAGAATTAAACAGCTTTAACATGTTATACAATTGTCAGAAAGAGGTGTATTTTAAAGGCGTATTTCAAAAGGCTATTAGATAAACAATCTTTTTATGTAAGTGATATTTCTTCTGAGATTGATTAAAACAGCTTTCTTAGAAATGTTGTCTTAGTGTCTTAAACCTATAAATATGTATTTATTTATATCATGCATTTATATACATAATTATTAAAAATGTGTCAGAATTTATAAATTTATTACTAAAAGAGATGAACTTATGAAAAAACAATTTTTAAACAATTATACAATAACGTGACAGTAAATAGATTTTTGTGTTTAAAGAAAGACAAACAATATCAGGAAAAATCAAACAGTTTATTGTTTTATAAACACAAAAAGTTACATATGGATGTATTTCCAAAATAAAAGTGTTTGGTACATAGGGTTTAAATAAAACAATATATTTACAAACAATGTAAATAAAATACAACTTCATCATCATTTAACAGTTGAAAATAACCAAGCTTTGCTTCAAAATTAGGACAGTCAGGAACATCATTCCAAGAAACTCCTTTCGCCGGTGTAATAGTTTCCACAATTGTTTCAAATAAAAGTTTATGTGAAGAGTAGACGCTGTATTTTTCAGCAGAAGTATACTTCGTGAGTTGACAAAAACCAAATCGCTTCTCCTCCGTCTGTGTTTCATGTAGGAATTGAACGATCTCTGCATTTGATAATATGGAAAAGTACATAATCTTAGCAGGCCGCACTGAGGTTTTACGTAGCCGAGCATTTTCGATGCACTCCAAAATGTTATCATAAAGTTTGTTGTGAATGTATAAATAATCCTCTCCAGAGCAAGAATCCGCAACGATGTATCCAAATCTCTCCATGGCTGGAGATTATCTGAAATCACAACTAGTAATATATCTCTTTCTTTTATTTTTTGACATATTTTGAAGAGAATCACACTGCTGATTGGATGTGAGGAAAGTTGGATGATTTGTTAATTTCAGCTGCTTTTGCGCAAAACATGTAACGATACGTTCATTTTCGCAAACATGTTTCTCGCAGTCTGTGGATTGATAATTTTCGAGATATATGCCATAGAAAATAGAGACAAAACAGCCCACAAGATGTCGTTCTAAAATGTTGTAAGATTTTCGAATTCCATTCCACTTCTGTCGAATTTTTATCGATAAAAACTTTAATGTTTCCCCTCGGATCAGTTCCGTAAGAACAGAAGAAAGTGCATTTATCAGCTTCATCAAAAAACATAGCTTGCCAGTGTGTTCCTTTTTCCAAAGACGAATCAGTATTAACTATAAATGATCGATAATAACCTCGATTGTTTGGTAGCTGATCGCTCGCAAACACTCCTCCAAATCGTCTAGCTATTATAGGATCGCTGCGCGCTAATCTTAAGAGCGTTTGAGTGTCCATGTTGTTTTTAAAAGTCTGTAAATATATTTCTACTTTTATCGATCTCGATAAGCGATTGCATTTCCATGTACACTAATAACGTGGCTGTTTCTGGAAGGATTTCGTCAAATTTTAAATGAATCGATATGTCTCCGCTTCGAGCGACATTATTAAAGGGATCACTGGCAGAATAATCTTGCGTGAGGTCGAATACATACAAACAGCTGCTGTTTTTATATTCTACGAGCGATATGTTCGTATTGTGTTGGGCAAGATCTGTAAATAGACTCAAATAATTCCTTGCGAACAGATTATTTTTATACGAAGGTGTGTAGGCTGACATTGGTATCTGCACTCCATTCTCTGATAAGGAAATATAACTTAGATTGTAGTTCTTGAAATTAAAAGGATTCTTTTTAAAATCCCCATTAAATGCTGCATTAGAAACCAAACCTAAGACCATGCGCGACGGGAGAATACCATTCATAGCATTTGGAATTATAATGCTTTTAAGCCCAGAACTGAGAGTGAAAGTTTTCGTTTCGATTCTAGTGAAAGGCATTTGAACTAATGCTTGCTCTAAAGCTTTTTCGTGTGCAATCACTATGGAACTTGATACATCACATTTTCGAATAAAGAGACTTATATTTTCGATTTGAAGTCGAAAGTCACCGGTTTTAGCCAAGAGACTAAAATTGTCTTTTGCTTTTAACAAACGCACGCGAACCGTTGTCCCACTAATTAGGAGTCGAGGTTGTGTTCCTAAATCTATGTGAAGAAATCCACACATATCGAATATCTTGCCCTCTTTTACTCGTTCATAGCGCTGCTTCAAACCTAAATTGGTACCAGCGGGTGTGAGATCTGTATCGTCAAATGCACTCGATGTATCTTTATAAAACATGCCAGCTCGCAAAAAATTCTTTTGCGATGATTCTGGATGGAACAAAATACTTTGAATATATGTTTTATAAGCATAGTTACTCTCTCGGATGAAATTTGTCGATCATTGAGTGAGATGTGACATTCCGAAAACATTGTATTCAAAAGATAGTTTATAGGTCCACATTTGTCGGCTTCAACGAAAGCCGTTCCATCTGTTTTCAGAATTTTTGCCTGAATGTTTAGAAGAACGTGCGAGAGATCGAAATAGGCATCTCCTAATCCTGTGATTTGAAACTCGATAGTGTTGTTATCAGAAATAGAAGCGACTGGGTGAATCTCTACAAAGCTAGAACCGTCTATTGCAAGCTGTATTTTTTCTGGTTGAAAAAGTTCAAGTTCGCTCTTGGTGCAGTAACATCGATCCATTTTGACTGTTAGAGATTGGAGAACACGTCTGTTGGATTCGGTTTCTGTCGCTTCGTTTGACGGGGTCGCTGAGATTTTTTCCTTTTAACCCTTCCTCCTCCTTGTAATTTGCGAAGAATATCTGCTTTTATATCTCGACCAGATTGGTGAAGTTGATCTCTAGCCGCGTGACGAAACGATTTTCCTCTAGAAACATCTTCGACGATATTTTGACCAGACGCCAATAAACGTTTACCTAAATATTTTCCTGCTTGCATCATCAGAGGTAGTGCGTATCGACGCAAGCTACTGAAAAAACCATATCCTCTTTGAATGGGAAAATCGGAAGAAAAGTATGGATTAGCATTTTCAATTTGGTTTTGATAATGCGCAATGCAATGTTCCGGTTCCAATCTATGACCGCGCTTCGCCATGATTCTTCTTCGCTCTGAAACCGCGATCCGACGCCAAAGCATTTATATAATTTTTTTCCGAAAGGATAGAACCAAATTCCTTTTCCCCGATATGAATTTGATAGGAGTTCCGCTACTTGTTCGCATTTCAATTTCGATCACGTCAAATAATTGTTTCTTGACTCTAAAATACAATGGAACAGAAAAATGTTTCACGATTTGTTCATTATTTTCATTGGCAACTGGAATGATTTTTAGAATAGATGCCAAGGAATCTCCCACAAGAGAGGGGGCGACAATATCGCAATACACATAGACTTCTGTGATGCCCGCTCGCAACTCTAAAACATATTCCGAATTATAATCACCATGTTCAAAAGTGTCTCGAGAGAATCCCAAAAGATCTTTGAGTTTCTCTCCAAACGTGACAACAGTGTGTTGAGGGACATGCAATTCCACTCGCAAATTTGCAGTCTGTTTTAAAGAAATAAACTTAAATTCTTTAAATAGGTCTTTGCATCTTGATACATTCCACTGGGAATAAGCAATGATTTTGTTTTCGTTTCTTTGCGTGTTGTAGGGAATGTTTTATAGACTGTCACTCGAAACGATTCGCCTTTCAACGAGTCAGTCGGTTGCGTATAGGGAAATTGAATTTTCGTTTGCTCTCCGAGAATGGTATATACATCATCGATAATGTTCAGAGCACTCATGAGTCGGGGACAAGATTTCTTTTCAAATTCGATCTTGATATTGAATCGCAATATCACAAAGATTTGTCCATTACTTTCTGAAAATTGTACTTCATTTGTCAGCCCGAGATCTTTTAGTTTTGACTCAATTTGCTCAACTAAATCTCCTTCTAATTTTTTCAAAAATGTCATCTAAAATCGGTTCTTTTGCAATCAGCCGAATTTTTTGATTTTTGAAAATCTTTCTGTCAGGGGTTCGATACCTTCGAACAACGGTAAACCCCCCAGGTTTATGCAGAATTTTCATGGTTTTGTTGGGATCTAAACCAAGCATTCTTAAGAGTTGGCTCCCTTCTTCAGCAGTTATAATCCAATCAAATCCCTGCTTCAGTTCCATTTTCAGCTGTTTTTTATTATTGGTGAGAGTTAACACCAATGGAGGATTTGTAAAAATATTTTTCATATTCGCATTGAATCCTGCAACAAAATCTTCGTGATCTTCATTGTAGAGAGAGATGTCGAATGTTGATAGAAGCGTTTCATCGGAATTTCAATTTCTCTTGTGACAGTATAGAAATCGTTATAACGAGGTTGGATAGTAAAGTACTTTCCTAGAAGAGTTACTTCGGATAAACAACACTCCCACTCACCGTTTAGAGTTATTGGTCTGCTCAATTTTGTCCGAAAATGATTTGGAGAGTTATTTGGAAAATATTGCATACTCGAGTTGGATGGTAAAAGAATATGAAAATCTGTCATGTTTTCAACCATTTTGCTTTAATCCAGGAGTTAAAAGAATCGTCGAAACCAACCCATTTTACAAACAGTTGTCGAGATGGTCCTCTTCCTTTCGTGCGAATAATTTTTTCAATTGCCCAAAATCCTGGTCGGACTTATCAATTTTTTGTAATTCTTCTGCATAAAACCGACCATCAATTTCTTTGCCGGACAGATCTTGTAACAAATATGTTGGGGGATTTGTTGGATATCGTTTGTAGACGACAAATGTTTCTTCCGTCCAACCGGGTAGATAACCTTTTCTAAACACTTTGCGAGCTTTTGAAATCCTTACCACATCGTTAACCGCAAATCGAAATCTAACTGGAGCGTCTATCTCGTACAAAGATTTATTTAACAGAGGCTCGTCAGCTTCTGTAACGTTCGCAGGGGCAAATCCATGGCTTCTATGCACAGAGTGATTGTATGAGTAAACTAGAGGTTTTAAAATATCGTAACACTTGTATGAATTGCGATGAGTGAAAACACGAAACATTTTATTTTGTAATGTTTTGTGCGCTCTTTCCAAAATAGCGCATTTCGCTTCGCTTTTTGTTGAATAATGGTGAATGTTAAATTTCTTAAATAGACTACGAACAGTTTTGTTGTAAAACTCACTACCTTTATCTGTTTGGATATTTTTCGGTCGAACCTCTTTAAACACTTTGCTGAACACGTTAGCGATTGTGCCTGCTTTTTTGTCTTTGATCGGAAATGCTCTTAAATATCTAGACATCACATCAATAATAGTTAGTATGTATCGATAGCCTTTGTTAAAGCGTGAGATTTTCTGTAAATCAACTAAATCACTCTGTCACAACTCGTTTATCCCATATGCAATCGTTTTACGTCTTTGAAATTTATAACGAACTGGAAAATGCAAAGAGTACACGTCTTGTCCAGAGAGAAATTTTCGAACGTGAGTTTTTTTTATTCCACTTGCTTCTGCGAGTCTTTTGACACCACCAAATGAAGCAGGCTGTTTCGGGTCGTAGTAAAGTTTCTTCAATCTCTCCATGTTTTCCAAGGAATTGTTTCTGGTGATTTTTTTATCGCTTTCCAGGTTGTCCATTGCTGGGTGTCAGATGTGCTCTCAGGATTAGAAAAGGTTTTCTTTATAGTCTTCTTTTCGGGTTTTGTCTCAGGACTTGAGAAGGCTTGCAATCTTTCCGCGATGGATAATTTCTTAGGTTTCGATTCATTCGGAGCAATAGGCGAGCTTTGCTCCTTCTTCCATTTTGGATCAGTTTGTGAGAGAATCATAAACTCTTTCACATTTTTATTGCCAATCCAGTCTATAGGTATGTTCGCGTTCAATATGCCTTGCAAAAATGTATTAAAACCTGGAGGATTTTTGTTATCTCGTTCATTTCTCATCAAATAACTAAATAAATCAATTCCATTGCTTCTTATTCTGTTTTTCCATCTTTTTGC
>BMAO01011623.1:0-29970 GCA_019973975.1 Trichonephila clavata | reverse complement strand
AACAGAACTGGCGTAGCTAGTCCTAAATGGGCTTTGTATCAAAATTCCTTAGCGGGTCCTTTTTGGAGACCCTTAACATTTTCCCACACATTTTTAGGGCCCTGAAGTTTGGAGGTCTCTTAGTAATGATACGGCGGTAGTTACGACCCTGACTGCGAGGGGAGACGAGTGTTTTAAAACGTGTTGCTTAGTACCTTTCATTCAGCGATGGATATTAGCACTGTTGCCAAACATTGGAAAGAGAAATTGCAAAAGTTTCTTTAATTTTTGCCTTATCCTTGTACATATAAAATTATTTTAAGAATGTTATTACAATAAAAATTATTTAAATGCAATTTTTTGTTAAAAATTGGGAAAAAAACTATACACTTTTAAAACATTCTTTTTTATGAAAAACGCTCTATAATAATATGTTTTCTTGTAAATAACTAACTTTATTTAAAGAGCCTGATCTAGGATATTTGAGATATATAATTTGAGAGTGGATTAATTCATATTTCAATATATCAGAATAGAGAAATTTTAACAAAAAACACCGGTTATTATTCCAATTGATCGTAACTCTTAAAATAATGTACATTTTTCAAAACTTTTAGTTAAGTCCTTATATATAAAGATATTGATATATTCTCAAAACATTTTTATATCTCTATTCTAATTCAGATATACATATAAATAAATAAAATATTCAAACGCTTTTTCACAACCACGTTGATAGTTTCACTGTTGAATACAATGAACAAACACGACGTTGGTGCAAGTAACTACTATCTTTACCTTAGCTACTGTATTAATTTGATTACAACGTGACAACTTCTCTTTGTAAACAATGTTCCGAAACATTTTCTTCTAATTAAATGAGTAGGAAAAAATTGAAAACTAAATAATATTCAATTCTTGTTAGCAAACATAGTTTATGCCTTAAATCTAATTATAACTACTTCATAACTTATAATGAAAACATTAACATGATTTAAAGGTAAAAAACTTGATTCCTTTTTCTATGTAAATAGTTCAACTTATTTGAGCAAAGGTATAAAGCATTGTTTTAAGAAGTGAAAAGCAGGTTTGTAGTTAACATCTCATAAATAAATTAATTTAATGTATTATTTTCTATGAATGATAAAATTAAATTTTATTATAGAAAATATATGACAGATTTAATAGATGGCGTTGTACGTGCGGAAACTAAGCACTTTTTTCCAACCGCAATCGTAGTGGTATTTTGCAGTTCAAAACTTGCACGCACGGGTGACCGCTCAATGACTCCATTATAACCGGACTGTGTTGTTTTTACACGTGTTAGGGTGCATTCAAAATGTTTATGATGATTTCTGATACCGCTTACTGTAAAGTGTGTTCTGAAATCCGTTTTATGGACGCAAGGAATGTTAAGTAAGTTGAAACTCATCACGAACTTGTAGAGATTTATGGGGAAAATGTAGTGAGGGAATGGGGAGAAAGTGGGATCGAAAATGCAACGATGGGCACACCAATGTTCATGACGCAGCACGGGTTGAGAGGCCTACTGTTGTTAATGATGATTTGGTTGGAAATGTGAATGAAACTATTCGTAAAAACATATGGTTCACAATAAGATATATATTGCTTTGTAATGAGTTTCCACAAATTTCAAAAGTTGTTCACTGGTGACCACTTTCTTTAACTCCTTAACTGCTGAGGAAAAGTTACGAAAATCATCCCCAGTTGCACCGTTTTCCTCACACATATAGGCCTCCAGTCTTACGCGGTTTATTGGGGGAAAAGAAAATATATGTTTTTTTATACCTAATAATTGTTTACTTTTACTTCAAAAAACTAATAAAAGAAAAAAAAAGAAAGAATAAACACACAACAATAAAATGAAAATGAAAAAATTAAATCTCTAGAGTTACAATATAATAAAAAATAAATTATAACTTATTTCCTCTGTGGTATATCCTGAAACATGGTTGAACGCATAAACCAATATCGCATTATGTTCATTAGTATGAAAAATTAAAAAGCTCCTACTTCACATGGTAAGCGAAAATGACAGCAAATGGAGAATATAAAAGAGCACACTGAAACTAAAAACATGAAAAACTGCTTAGCTAAGAATTTCATCATTCCTGGTATATACCCTTCCAAATTCTTTTCCGACATCTTCTCCGAAATAAATAAATTCTTTAGAACCACTTTCAATGTGAAGTTATTGTATTCCAAAGCGTGGGACTAGTTTTAAGCAGAACATCACAATACAAAAAGTCCTCCTTTGGAAGGACGAGTATACACATTCGGGGCATTAAAGACACCAGCTCAGCAGGACGTGTAACACGGGAGGGGGGGGGGGCGCAGCACTTACGGAGTTAAAGAAGGTACAGATGTATTGGTTTTCCGGTGAAAAATGTCTGCAATATGGTACTAACTATGAAGAAAATAGTTTCCGACGTGCTCTTTCACGTAAAAATTAATTTTATTTTGAAAAAAAATAAAGATTTTTCTATGCTGGTTTTTTCAAAAAGGTACTTTGTTTCCAGAAATGCTTTGTAGATATACGATGATACTATATTCTATAGCAGGGTTCAGCAACCTTTTAGCTGTGACGTGCCAAACCAGTTTACAAATATCATTCAGCGTGTCTCAGTAGTACAATTGGGAAACAATTCGATTCTTACGATTAGGAAATTGAGGCCAAGAGTATAGATTAACAGTTTTATTGTATATTAATTTTGTATCACTTAAAGATATTTCTTAACATAAACATAAACGTAACAATTAACTATTACTTCAAACAAAATAAAAATACATTGTTTTTATATTATGTGTTTTCAAATATACTTATTAAAATAAGAAATAGACAACGCGTAAAATATAAGTATTTTTTTCATTACAGTTAATTAAAAAGATAAATAAAAATTTTAATGAAAACCTAGAGCTTGCACCACTATACTTTCATATCGCAAAATCCGGGTTAAAATTTTTGACTTACAATTTGACACGATTCTGAGCATTCAGTTGTTAAACAGTATCTTTGCAAACTCGAAATGTTTTTCATTTGAGGAAAGATTTTTTACTTAGGTATGTACACTCATGTCCATAAATTAAGGCTAATTCAGAATCACACAGAAATTGAACTCTAAAATAAAAATATCACTTGTAGAATTATCACACATATCTTGAAGAAGAATATGCAAATTACAGGAAACCACTAGATTGCGCGAATAGTACGTCACAATGACGAGAGTGTAAGAGAGGGGTATGTAAGGAATGGTGGCAAAGAAGTAAAATTGTTCACAAGCGCTTTAAAAGCCTTTCAGTGCAATAATCGCATAGTTATGGCACAAAGGAAGCATTTGGATGATTTTTTACGTGGTAGAATTATCGGAAGACTGGAATGTGGACGTACCCAGCTGGAAGTATCCGAGGAACTTGGAATCGCCCATAGTGTCATCTCCAGGCTTTAGCAAGGATTCCAAGATGATGGTAATGTAAGTAGATGTTACAGCACAAGTCTCCCCCGAGTTACAACGCCGAATGAGGACCGGTATTTGGCAGTTACTGCCAAAAGAAACAGACGAAACACAGCATGAGACCTATCTCGTCATCTCTCTTCAGCTACCGGTACGACAGTTTCAAGGCAGACCGTGTACAGACGCTTAGGGCACATTGATCTATATGCTCGTAGGCCTGTCAGATGTATTCCCCTTACCGCAAATCACTGTCGCCTGAAATTAACTGGAGTAGAGAGCATGCATTGTGGACACCGCAACATGGTCTTGTGTGATGTTTTCGACGAGTCCAGGTTTAGTTTGCAGTCTGATTCTCGTCGACTTTCATATGGAGAGCGCCAGGTACCCGTTACCACCATTGAACGACACCATTACGGTGGTGCAGGAGGGCTCGTTTGGGGAGGAATTATTCTTGGTTCTAGAACTGACCTGCATGTTCAGAGTGTAACGATGACAGTCCACATCTATCGAGATGTCATTCTGGAACAACATGTACGTTTGTTTCGGGCGCCATGGGTGATGAATTTCTGTTTATGGATGACAACTTCCGTTCTCACAGTGCAAACATTGTAGACGAATGCCTTCAATCGGAGGATATCACCCGTAGGATTGGCCACCTGACTTGAATCCAATAGAGCATGTGTGGGATATGCTTGGCCGACGAATTGCAGCCCGTCAACCCCCTCTCACCTGTCTACCGGAACTTCGGAGGGCATTGCTTGATGAGTGGTGTAATATTCCCCAATATCAGATTGATAATTTGATACTCAGCATGCGTAGGCGTTGTAAGGCCTGTATTGCATCGTCGGGAGACATACTCCGTATTAACCATCATACTAACCATGTTTTGTAAATAGGTTCTTTTTGAAATTTGCTCCAGGGAGTAAAAATCGCAATTTTTATTAATTATGTCAAACATATAGCATCTTTTTTGCTCTTTACCTTTTGTTTAATAAATAGACTTTACAAATAAGTCAAATTTGTTTTGCTTCTGTCTCTTTCTTTGCCTGAACTTCACTATCCTTAATTTATGGACATGAGTGTAGAATCAAAAGGGAAAATTACGTACATGCAATTTTCTTTCTTCAAACAATTGAATCTCTCCTACAATGCCATTCAGTAATTTACAAAATAGCTGTAAATTTATCTTTAGTGTTGGCTTTCAGATTGTTTTGTAATTCTGTAAATATTTATAATCCAAAAGATGTTTGTCAAATAAGGTCCGTTACAAATTTATCAACTTCCATTCACTGAAAATTGACAAATTTGTTGTGCAATTCAGTTCAGAGTGCCACTGAAAATTGTGCCGCGTGTCACATGTGGCATACGTACCACAGGTTGCGGATCTCTGTTCTATAGTGTTTCAATTATTTGAATTGTATTTATTTATAAATATCTTACATTGATAAAGTTGTTTTAAGCAATGTAAAATGTTGGATAATTGGTAAATTTAATTTCCGCGTATGTTTGAAAAATTTAAATCCGTTTAGATACCAGAAAAGTTAAAACTTAATCTGCTGTATTTATTCGAATCTAAGCCGCTGTTTTCCCTAATGTTAATTCTATTGAAAATCATGTACGGATGTAATCGAATGTGGATATACTGGTTGGATGAGGGAAATAGAACTTGATACTCTGACATGTTAGAGCAATATCAGGTTCACGTATGTATTTAAAAGCACTTAATATAGGTAATATAAGTTAACTATTCACTTTCATAAAATCTCATTATTTTTTTTTAATTTCATGAAAATTGGATATCGATAAACCATTTTATACTACTATTATTTTATGAAAAATTATGTTGAGAATCGGGGGGCAGCTAAAAATCAAATAAATATCGCATTAGCTTTAGCTTTGTGTGTTTCGAGTCATTTAGTAACTAAAATTTTTAAAAAGGGAAATGTTGATTTAGAAAACAAATGTTTCAAATTTTTAAAACCTGACATTGTGTTGGTTGAAAAATTATTGAAATAGACTTAGAGACTTATTGACAATTTTTAGGATCTTTTATCAAGAAGCCTATACAAATAAATAACAAATTTAACAGTTTTTCTACAGTTATTTCTACGAGAACAATAAGAAGGCGAGAAACTTTCTTATTCTGAGCAATAAGTTATTCATTTTTAATAAAATAATTTAAGGACACGAGATGGAATAAAAAATAGATTTAAAAATGTATAAAATGTCGTCTTTGTGCATTTTCGTAGCAATGTTCACGAAAATCTTATAAGATATGCAGATGGAAAACGATAAGTTATATCCAAAATTCTTTTTAAATTTTAAAAACATAAATAGGAAAAAACTTTAAATTAAAAATTTAAACAATTTGTTTTCTCCTTTAATTTAGCATACTCATATTAAACATTTCTTTATAAAAATATATACAGCAATACCACGGACTTACGTGATAGATGGAATTGAAAGATAAACTCGTAAGACGAATTCATGGAAGGGTCAGGGTATAATTGCATATAAATACATATAAATAAATCTTAGTTGGGTCTGGAGACAAAAAAGAAATAATAATTTGGGGTGGGGGAATGTTTTATAAAATCATATATAACACATATACAAAATCGCCCACCGAATTTATTTCGAAGTAGATTTCATGAAATCTAGCACAATAGCCTACCGGCTCAAAGATTTTTTCAGCCACAAAATTTTCTCGTAGCATGCTAATAATTTTTTAATTCCTTTTCGAAAAAATGCATTCTTTGCTGGAATCCATTTTTTCGAAAATTTGTAACTCCTTTTTGAATTAAACTGAGGCCTTCTGTCACAAATTTCCAACCATCATTTGATCTTCTGACTAACTGGATTGGAAGACTCAAGCTCTTTAATGTTTTGCTCTTGCTCAAACATTCATATGAGCTCATCAATTACAGCTCATGATTGTGGGAATCGAGAAGATCTTGAACGTCATCAATAATCACTTCTAAATTTATTTTCCTGGAAAGATTGAGAACGTCGTCAATCACACATTCAATTTCACCAAATATACCATTGTTTCCCTTCAAACAATAGGCGAATCGACGAGATTTGAAAATCTCTTAACTTCCGTTTCGCGTAAATCGACATATTACTATAACTTTTTTTTAAAAAAATAACCACAAATGTCTAAACAGTGTCTAATGTCGTGAAGAGAAAAAATGAAAGGGTATTTATTTTTATTCAAAATAAAAAAAAATGAGAAAATTGTAATCTTTGATCAGTAAATATATATATATATATATATATACACTCAAGAGCCAAAACACTATGATCACCCCTACATTTTGCAATGAACTCGCCTGGATGACGTGGAAGGCACGTGATCAAATGGAAGTGGTACTTAACTGCTGCTGGAGAGTCTGAAGAATCATTTTTTCACTTATTCTGTGTGTGATGGGAAAGACTGCGGATCTAAGCGACTTTGATAGAGGGGCAGATTGTAATGGCTCGAAGGCTGGGCACAAGTATTTCCGAAACTGCATGACTCGTGGGTTCTTCGCGATCTACAGTTTTTAGTACTTATGCAAAGTGGAAGAAAGACGGTGAAACCAGCAGTAGACAACATGGTGTTAAATGTCCACACCCTATCAAAGAAAAGGGTCGACGGAGAGTGTCTTGCATGGTGAAGCAAAACTGGAGCCAGACAGTGGCTCAGCTGACAGCCCAATACAATGTAGGGCTAAGTAGAATAGTATCGGAGCACATTGTTCAGCGGACACTGTTGGATATGGGGCTACCCAGCAAACGTGCCACTCATGTGCCTTTGCTGACCAAGCGTCATTTTCAACTGCGCCTGCGCTGGACCCGGGAACATCGAGACTGGTCCATGTATCATTGGGAGAGAGTTGCCTGGTCATATGAATCATGGTTTGTTATTCATCACGCCGATGACCGTGTGAGGATACGCCGTCTTCCAGGCAAACAGTTGCTTCCTCAATGTACAGTTGGTCATACACAGGCCGGTGGTGGTGGTATTATGCTTCGGGTGACGTTTTCTTGGGTGTCTCTGGGACCCGTAGTAGTGGTAGAGTAGACTATGAATACTACAGGGTATCTGAACATCATTGCGGACCAGTTGCACCCTTACATGGCCTCTGTTTTTCCAGCTGGAAATGGATAGCTCCAATAGGATAACGCCCCGTGTCACAAGACTAAAATTGTGTTGGTGTGGTTCCAGGAACATGATGCTGAATTCCAGTTAATGCCCTGGCCGCCTAACTCACCGGATCTTAATACGATAGAATTCATTTGGGATGTCCTGGGACGGCAGCTCAAAGTTCGAAGACCACCAATTCGCAATATCTTGGATTTGCGTGACTGTTGCTTAAACATCTGGTACAGTCTGTCTCTGGCCATCTACCAAGGACTTGTGGCAACCATGCCAAGGCGGGTTGAATTTGTGTTGCGCGCCAAAGGTGGGCCAACTCATTGACAGGTGGTCATAATGTTTTGGCTCTTGAGTGTATATATATACTGAACATACGTTTTATCATCTTCACCATAATTTATATATAATTGTATAAACATTATATAAAATATGTGTATAACAAAAATATTTTATTTATTTTTCATTAATCCAAGTTTGAGAGCCGATTTCAAATGCATATATTTGATTCTTATCGTTGCCAAATAGAATATTCCAATGAATAATTTAAGAAATCTGTAGATGCTTATTCTTTTCTCCAGAAAAGTAATGAAAATAGAAAAGGTGAAAATATATATATATCAGAATAATTTACTTTTTTAAATGTATAAACTACATATAAAATGAAAACATAGAAGTGCTTTAAAGAACTTCCGGAAAAGAAACTGATTCTAGAGGTATTTTCTTCTATTCCTCTTTTGTTTTTGAAAATTCTATAGTGTATTTTGGAATAAATATAAGGAAAAAATACAGATTTGCATTTTTTTTTTTTGGCCAGTTTACTGATTTTAGTACAAAACCAGTCAGTGGTATTTTTGTGGTAGCTGTGCTTCTCGAAGGAGAAAAAGTGGTTTATCTAAAGTGTTATTTCCTGGTACAGTCTGCATTTGTTCATTTCTATTTACTTCAAGATAATTTTAGAAGCTAGATCTTTTTTATCAATATCATACATAAATTTGTTTCAAAATGAATAATATTCGTGAAATGATAAAAGGATTTGTAAAGGTAAATTTTAGTTTATGAAGGGAAGGGGAATTATAAATAATTAATTTTCATTGCGTTTACACTTTAGTCAAAATTTATTCTTACTAATGATTTTATGAGAATGTTTTTGTATGTTATATAAAGATAATCAAATATCGAAAAAACTTAAGCTATCATTAAAAACAGATTTTAAGAAAGTATTTCTAGAATATAGGAAAGATATCTACCACCCCATCCAAAAAAAAAAAGAACGTCACTTCAATAGTAACAGAAGAATCTTGCTTGATTGATAATTTGACATTCTAAAAGGGAATACGAAAAAAATATTACGATCAAATTATTGGTTTTCATTTTTAGGAATTTAATGATTTAACTCTTTGGTCCATATTTTCTAGTAAAGGTATATTAAAATATTTTCGGAATGGAGATTGATTAAAGAAAATAAAATTATTCACACACACACATCTTATTAGATAAATTAATTTAATTTTTACCAAATATTTTGGTGGATAAATTTTAAGCATTTATTTTCCATTTTTCCAAAAACAGTTGCACTTCGAGTGGTTGATTGCTTCCCAGAACGATGGTCACTCCCTACTGACTTGCGATCATTTTTAAATTGTGCCCCACTCTTTAATTTGTACAACCCCTATAGTATCGTATCCAAACACTTGTTGAATCTAATGAGTTGTGTCACTTAGAAAATTACCATGCTTTTGACAAAAAATCTGATGCAGTACCTCGGCTGAAGTCATTCAGTCATCTATAGAGAAATGAAAAGCTGACGAACACATATTACAGCACCTCATTCGACTGCCTGTAAGAAACGATTCATAAATTGGAAGGAAGGGGAAAATTCAGGCTTCTGCATTAAGCCGTCACCTTTTACTGTGCACAGTAACGACGCTTTAGAATCTCTACTTTGCGCCGGAAAATTCAAATTTGTATGCTTTTTTAACATACCTTGCATGGTTACAAACCTAATCAAATCAGAATGTTAAATTAACGATTCATTACCAATACAAATTTTAATGATTTTTTCAGAACTAAATGGCAGGTTTGTTACTTGTCAAGCCTCCGAATGATACATGGATCATGAAATAAATGAAACAAGTACAAATGATGGTTAACTTCTCAGATTAAACTTGAACTTATCGTTTTGATATTTACAGATAATAACACGTCTAGTAATTATTTTTTAAACAATGTTCCTTAAGGGGGTTCACCCATGTGACGGCCAGTTTTTTTAAGCATTTTTAGGGAATATTTTTTAACGACCTGTAAAAAGATAGAACTTTAAGTTTTTCATCATTTATTTATAGTATGTATTTTAAGAGTATGTATATAAATGTTTAGCCAAAAATATACAATAGAACGTGAGTTATAGCGCTCTGAACACACCCTCCTCGAAAAAATGGATGCTCACTTCTTCCACGATTCCGGCTGATTGGTTTATCTGAAATTAATAAAAATTAACGGTGTTTTAATCTATAAGTTTAAATGCACAGAATGGACTATACTCAATTGAAAATATCAAAAATTGGATTTTTGGTAGACCTCTGAAGAAAAAGTTTCGAATTTCATGTATTTTTTGTTATGCTTTTATTATAAAAAATAGAAATATTTTGAATTTTGGAATGATCGTATTCCATTAGGTGCGTATATACGTGCAGAGTCTATTCTATAAATTTGAAGTCACTCGGTTAAACCGTTCTTAAAGTACGATGGAGGAAAGTTTGAAAAGCACAGTTTTGAGAAAAAAGCATTTAAAGTTTCAAGTTCGATTAAAACACAATGAAAATCTTAACTTAGTGCTACGAACAGTTGCTCTTCTAACACCTGCTTCTTTATAACGACTTCAAATTTAAAAAAAAAAACACTTAACCACCATATTCTAGATATTTTAAGGAAGCAATTTATGAAAAAAAAATTGATTTTTTTGAACCCATCATATGGGTGAATCCCCTTAAGTATTAATATCACCAAAATTCCAAAGGGCACAGTTTTCCAATTAAAAATAATAGTTACTTTATTAATTTTTTATATACTCTGTGTTGGGAAAATATCAATTTTGTTAATCTCTTCGAGACTACCTTTGAAGTAATCCGTGGCTCCACCTTCGAAAACTACTGCATTACAGATAATTCTTGAATAAAATCGTGGAAGATTCTTTTATTATTTGGACTATCCCATAAGAAAATTTTATGTGTGGCATACGAAAATATCTTCTTGACATAGATTATAAATATTACGACATCTGTTATTTTGATAATTAAAAATTTATATGAACTTCTGTGTGTTAAAATAATCTCTCTATATATGAAAGAAGTTTTCCTTGATGCTGTGAAGTATTTATTTATAGATAAGGTATAAAAAAGTTAATAAAAAAGATTCGTAAAAAATTTAATGCAACTGAAGCGGTGCGCTAAGAACAATTTACCCCCTACCTTCCAGCGTTTTCTCGAAAGCTCCACTTACGACATTGCCCTTTATGTTATAGATTTCTCCAGTAATTTCCAAATGCATCCACATGGTCACCAAATCGCCAAAAAGAGATCGCCAACGTGGTCACCAAGTCATTAAGTTTGGTTGCTGAAAAGAATGAAAACTGTCTGAATCTCCAATATTTCGCCAAGTTTTCTTTAAAACGCCACTAATGTAAAAAAAAAATGTTGATTCCTAATATATATTATAATTTTTATAGTAAAATAAATACAACAAAAAGATTATTATTGTATTAAACTTTAAGATAGAATTATTTACACTGTTTTAAGATGAAATAATCATTACTCAAAAAGATAAAACATTACTTACCTATTACTCATGGAGCAATATTTACTCATGGTCTGTTGTATGTGTGGATCTGTTAAAGTGCACAAGTAAGGATGGAATAAAAATTAAGTGCAATTTAGAGGAAAAAGTGCTTAGGAACATGTTTTATGAAGATGCATTAAATTGAAGCACAAATTAAAGTGCGGAGAAGACATCGAATTTATTTTTTATCTTATGATATATATTTAAAAAAGTACTATATAATACATGTAAATTACAGTTTTATAATTTGAGCAATGGTATGAAAAGTTGCGTAATTTGTTCAGGGGGGTTGGACCACCGTTAAGCGAACATGAGGGACCACCCACCACTAGTTTATATAAAAATATCTTTCATAGTTCATTACTGAAATTGAAAGTTTCATGTTTGGTTTTTCACTTAACTAGACTTTATATTCCTTTTTACAAATCAAACATCTCTTTTAAAACTGACAGCTTCAATTAGGCTTCGCAAAAATTGTGTTATCTGTTTTTCCTATCGCTTTAAAAATACTTATTTGCCAGAAAGCTATCAACAGTGCGGTTGACTTCTGGTAAATATGCAAAAAGCATAGGCGCTTTAACCGAAAATATTTTTATTTACTTTGAGTGAAAACCCCTTCAGGCAAGAACCGCACCTTAAAATCTTTCCTAAGCTGACAGTTTTGAAACGGATATTCTGCATATGTCACTGTCCACTTTTAATAAAAGTTTGCCTTTAGCTAGCTAACCAGTAGAGCTTTAGTGTTTACTCACAGCTCAACAGATGAAATTCGGTAGGTGTTTATGAAAGATTCGAGAGGAGGATTACACGAAAGATATTGAATTTGCTTCAATCTGCTTTTGAATTTTATAAAAAATAGACTCGACTGTACAAACATTTTTAAGGACTTGAGTAAACATTGTAGATATATTTTAATTTTTTAATGGCAGTATTATAAAATGCCATTTAAACACAAGTCATTCATACCTTCAAATGATTATCGTTTCTATTACCATTAAATCCGGCGTATAACACGCATCTTTACTTTCAACCTGCATTTTTTAGTATTATGGTATAACGAGCACCCCCTTTTTTACGAAGAACCTGTAATGTCCGTATGTGCTGCTCGTATGTTTTGAAGTCAATAAATCGAGTTATTATCCCAGGCTTTTGAAAAAGTAGTATACTTCTATAAATACAGTTCTTTAAATTCATACAGAGTCATTTCTTTTAAATAAACAATATTTCGATATTATCTAGAAGTCAATTTTTTCTAAGTTCATCTTTTTTTTTTTAATTGATGAAGTGGCGCGCTTATCCGGCAGGTCAGAACCCGGTACCTTTGATTCCGTAAGCCCGTAACATACCGCTGGAACAAAATGATCACTTTAGTTCGGAGGTTGTTACTGCCTTATATAGATAATACCGCTACACACTCCCCACCAGTGAGTCTGTAGATATGCGAACGAACAATATAGTTATAATGACGAGCGTGTTGCATGAGCAGTTGTTGCTGTAATTGGAGGAGTTGCGTCACTTGAGTCGGACGATTTTGCTGCGTCAAGCAAGACTGATAAGTTTGTATTGCTGTGCCCAGTAAGTGTGTGCGGCGAACTTGTTTTTTTTTCATTTTATTTACTTTTTCGTCGCTCTTATTACGGGTAGATGGCACAACGACGGATCAGAAGGTTGCCTTTTCTGAATTTAGCCAGGGCCACCGATGAAGTCCAGCGCTTTTCCGGCAGGACAGAACCCTGGAATCCTTGGTTCTGTAAGACATACTACTGGCACTGTAACATAATAATTAAAAATTAATAATTGCGTTAATTGACGGTGACAGACCTGACATTCAAATTTCCAAACCAGGCTTTTTTTTGTAGAGAAAGCCCAATAAAAGGCAATATATTAATCAAAGGAAATAAGTTTCTTCGCAATGTAGAAATCAATCGGATAAAATTCTGTTTTATAAGATTTATATGTTTCTATAACAAAAAGTAACAACGCTCATCATGAAACAGGGACGCGAAAAATTAAAATAATATAAAAAATAGAGCGCAAGTGAGAGTCAATGCAGTCTCACTGAAGTGAGAGTCAAGCGCAAACAAAACCGAGTTTTTGAATTAGAATCTTTTGAAATGCTAAATTTAACAATATAAAAATGGCTGGTGGCTTGATGGCCACTAGAGTTGGACCCCACGGGGATATATCTTTACAAGATCCAGCTAAAGGACTTAGCTTCTTCTCTGATCCTTAAGAGAGAAAACAAAACAAAAACAAATATCCACAGCCTAGACCGCAGGGGGTGGGGCACAGCCCCTTTCGAATGGAAGAGAAAAATCATAACTTCCCTGTGAGGGTAGCGAAGAGACCCACCAAGCGCGCTGATTGGTCAAATTAAATAGCGCGTGCTTCT
The DNA here is from genome assembly GCA_019973975.1 of Trichonephila clavata. Lineage (NCBI taxonomy): Eukaryota > Metazoa > Arthropoda > Arachnida > Araneae > Nephilidae > Trichonephila > Trichonephila clavata. Next base: position 16,151 of record BMAO01011623.1, on the reverse strand, counting down.
CCAACTTCCTGTTACGCGTTTCCGTCCCTTTTCACGAAATCACTCCTACGAATCTCCAGCAACCGAGAGGAAAGATGTTACACATCAAAAATATAAATACCTAAATTTATATATGTATTTTTATAATAATAAACTAATATTTTTGCAAATTTTATTTTATTTTGAAATAAATATACGTAGCATTTTTTCCCTATAATGACATTTTTAATGCTTTAAATGCTTTCATTATTTATTTATTTAGAACAAATTCAACAAATAAATTAAAAATTTGTGTTGCAATTTCAAAGAAAGTTCTACGTATAGTAAAAATGTTACTAAGGAATAGATTACTTAATGCATATATCCTTTTTTTATGAAAAATTAACTTGATTTATTATTTTTTTTATTAACTAAATACAAGATATGCGTGCTAAATATTGTTTCTTAGTTACTAAAATACACGAAATATCTCTAAAACCTTGTAAAAATTATAAGGAATAAAAATATTAATTTTGTTTTTTTAAAATGTGCTAACATAAGTAATTTATTTCTATCAATAGTAAATTATTAAAAAAATAAATTGTAATAATATTTCATTTCTACAAGACATTTTACTTCTTTTATTTCAGTTATATGAATAATTTGTCTCGATATTGTTAAGGAATAAGGCACACGTAATGCTATTATCGAGAAATTTATTAACCTATGCCTTATGCTAATAAATTTCTCTATAATAGTATTACGTGTTACCTTAGGTCCTAAGGTAACATGTAATACTAACGGACATGGAGAATAATACCATACACATGCGAAGAGCGGACTCTACATTCCGTACGTTTGGACTACTGCGGAATAATGTACGCAAGTAAAAATGATATTTTGAAACTTTTGTCACTAAAGCTAATAAATCATAAATCTAAGTTTAATAAATCATAAATAAAAATTAAATAATATTTTTAATGAATTTCCCCTGAGCGAAAATATGAATCACGGTCAATCAGCTCCAAAGCCTTATACATTATCTTAGTCTGATCTGCAGCTAGACATCATTTACGTTGTATTATGGAAAGGAAATATAAATAATATAATTTAAATTCTTACAAAGGATATACTTACAAGGATTGTATTTAATCGCACTTTTCTTCGAAATGAAGAGGATAGCAGATATTGCACGCAGGTTTCTGTCAGTTAATCCTTACATAAACAGACGGTTTACTGAGTACTCTAGTTCTTATTGGCCCAAAGCACAAATTAATATAATCCCATTATTAACACCTATTATCGATATAACATATATTCAGTTACTCCTCTAACCTTTATAAAGATTAAAGAACAAAAACATAGATTCAACTCTTGTGGTAGTGCTAAAAGTAACAATACAGTTTTAATTTGCTCTTACACTGTAAAAAATTAAATTATTAAAAAATTAAAAATTTCAACATCTTATCAAACAAGTTTATTATACTTAGGTACATTATTACAACGAGAAAAATATTGAATGTGATTTATACGAATACACAATTTGTCACTTAAATTTCTTTATTATCAAATCTTATTTTTCTCCTCAAATTTGAATAATTTACATAACATGTTTTATTTTATAAAGGGAAACATCAAACAACTGAGATATATATAAACGTGTTCTTATTCATTATTTTTTCACACACATATTTTTTTTAATTAAAAATATATTAAATGCCGGCTTTGTATTTTGTAAGTTTTTTGCTTCGCATTTTGCACCTACCTGTGTAACTATATGATATTTTTCTACCTGATTAACTAAAGGTAAATCACATGCTAAGAGAGTGACAATAGCCAGATCACACAAGTTACGTATACATTTATTAAGAACAATCATTTACAAGGGTGGGTTGGAAGTTAGTAAAAAGTAATTAAAGCATCGTCAAAAGTAACTCACAAGATTACACGAGGTGTCCATCTACTCTACATCGCCATGTCGTTCGTCCGTCCTTTGTCTACACTGCCGCACTCTCGTCTCATTTCCTGTCCTTTTCCACTCTATGTCTCTATTGGTCCATGGTTCCCCTAATCTCTTGGTATTACGTCAGCTGCTAATCTAGGGAGGACACTACTACGTGCAACTCCATTCCTACACATGTAAATGTAAATTTTGTACTCCTAGTTTTAAAACGTGTACATAAAAACATTCAATTTTGTTTCTTTAAGATGATTGTGAATTTCAGTGAGATATGGCGAACCTTACTTTATTCAATGTACTTTAGGATTCTGTGGATTAGTCAGCTGACTTGATACATTTTACAACATAGACTCATAATAAACATTACAAAAGATACAATTTTAGCTTCAATGTTGTTTAGCTGTTTTGTTACCCTAAAATAAGAAATAAAGAAGAATGTCAAATCTATAATAAGTTAAGTAGAGAGAAATACATCATTTTTTAAAAAAAGATTGTAATTGTTTTCAACATTTTTACAGACCCTTATCAATAAAACAGAACAAATAACAGTTTATATGTATAATTTTACGAATACATGAATTATAAATTTGAATTAAATCCATGAAAATGCTGTATTACATTCATGTGGTTTTATATTTTAAAAATTAAATATTAGACTGAAAAGCAGAAATTGTGAAAAGTTGAAAAGCTTTGCAAGAAATGAAATTAAATTTTATTGTCAAAGTAAATTGTTTGTTCTAACTTATAATTCCAATAATTATATTAAAAATTTCAATAAAATATATGTGTATAATGCTACATATTACAATTAAAAAGAGCAACATAGATTTTGTACTTAATTTATTTTGTCAAATTTTTAAAAAAATCACACTTTATGCATAAGTATTCAATAAAAAAATAAGAAACTAGAAAAAAAAATAATGTCTCATTTCTCAAAAAAGTCCATTATTTTATTCTTTTCCAGAATTTAGCTGCTCCAGATCAGTGGTGAAAAAGTTCCAACTTAATAAAACTTCAATACCTTCCAAACGGAAGAGGCGGTCCATCTTTTTAGAGATAGGGCAGCTGCCATTCCTACTTCTTCCACTTGGAACAAATAAACAAACGTTTGCTCCTTCAAATGAAAAATAAGGAAACGAAAATATTCTCTTCTACGTCTACATTTCTTTTTTAAGTCTTCAAAAGAAAATGAGAAAACTTTCGAGGATATTTTTTATGTCCTGATGTACATTCCAACTCCTACATTTCTTTGAAATTGCAAATATAATTGAAAACAAATAGAGCAAGAAACGAAACCTGAAGGAAACAGGTTCGAACTAAAAAAAATTAAAGTATGTATCTTCCTAAAAATTTACAATGAGGAAGCAACAATTTTGATTCAGAATTAATTTTTTGCGTTTATAAATTTGTGTATAAAAATGTATGGCAGTTTCATAAATATTAAATTCTAAAAAATTATTAAGATAACAATACACTTAAATTTGTTCTATGAATTTTGACCACCATTGTACAATATATATATATATATAAGAAATAAATTATTAAATAAAAAATAATTAGCATTAATTAAAAAAATATTAATAACAAATACTTAATTAAATTTTATTTACTATATACATGGGATTATAATCGATCGAAAAAAAGAATCATGGGCTATGGAAGAGGGTCCGCACTCATGGACCCTCCCCCCTTGTATTGGCCACTGATACTAGGTGGACCGCAACACCTTGAAACATTAGAAGTAGCCCGTACCCTGGAAAAGTCTGCTCACCCCTGTCTAAGAGCTTGCTTAAGTCAAAATTGATTAAAAGTCGCACAAAAATTACGTTATATAAAACAATAATCAGATCCATCCTTACCTATGAATTTAGACTTAAATCTTGACTAAATCACAGACCCAACAGCTCTAGCCATCTTCGAGTAAAAAGTTTTTAGGTATACCTTTGGTACTGTGAATAAAAGAATGGATTGCGGGGACAACGACATACTCGTAATTTTAAATTATATAAGATATTTTGTTGAATCCTTCAAGATTGGTCGTTTGAGGTTTGTGGGTCACATCTACCATATGGACCTTTCACCTTTGACATTCAGAATTTACAACACAAACCTGTTGGAACTAGGAGTAAGCCCAAATTGAGATAAGCTGATTGTGCAGAGAATGATTTTAAAGTTTTAAAATGACTAACTAGAGAACTTTTGCTAAGCGGTGATCGGAATGGAGGAGTATTCTTGAGAAGGCCTGAGTCCACTCAGGCTGTTATGTCAATAAAAGAAAAAAAGAAGATACTGAAAAGCTTCTAGATTCTCTCTAGCTTCATATTTGTTTAACATAAAGTAGGACTATTTTTCTACCCTCAAAACCACCAATACCTTGCAAGCCATTGAGTGTAAAAGATGTTAATTAGTAGTGATTCTTAATATAAGAATAAAATGATTAACGAGAAAATTAATATCATTGTGGTAAAAGCGTGGGGTGCTCAATATCAATTGTTACAATTTTTTACTAGTTAATTCCGAAATGCAGATTTAATATAAAAATGTTGTACAAAGCACCCTATGCATTTACCAAAATGACATTAATTTTCTCGTTAATCAATCTATTCTTATAATAATTGTTATTTTTTAGTTCTGTTAACTATAAGAGCGTGTTTTTTAGTTTTCTTAAACAATAATTTATTTTTTAATATTTTAGTTCCATCTGCACTAAAAGCGAGTTTTTTTCGTTTTTATAACTAGAGAGAGAGAGCAATTTTATTCATTGATTAATTAATCTGAAATACGTCATTTTTTTAGAATCTGGAATACCTATTGACATTCTATCAGTGTGTCGATATGGCCTGGTTTGCGAAATGTAGGATTAGCCAGCCGAAGGAAATCATTAAGACCCATGTTTGAAATATTTAACGTGGAAGAAGATGTAAAAGCAAGGTACTTTTCACTAAAAAAAAAAATTAAAAAAAAAATATGCCCTCTGAAACTTGCATCAGCATTAAACATAAAAGTACACGTTTTGAATCGAAGAGTTTGTGAGAAATTATTTAATCCGGTTACCTCTGAATCAATTTTCAGCAGTGTTGGTAAAATTGAGCAATTAATGATGTTTCAGCCCAAGATCTGACAAGAGAATTTAGAAAAACAGACTTTATGTCTATTTCAAGCAATTATAACATAAATTTATTTTTTACACATGTTCAAGCTTTTTTTTTTATTTCCACTTTCAGAAACTTGAGGTTGAAACTTAAATGGTTTACATTATGGTAAGAAATTTCTGACGCTTTCTTCCCTTTCTCACATAAAGAATACTTCTTTGTTTGTTGTATTAGTATTAACCACAAGCTTTTTCTTCTAGCTTACTCTTTTAGTCGCCAAATCTAGAAATGGTATATATATATTTAGTCGGCAAATTTAGAAATGGAAAATCATCAATTCTGATGATCCTGATCTGGGCAATAGAGCAAAAAAATTAAATTATTGTATTGCATCAGTCCTTGACAAATGTGCACATTTTCGAATTAATCTGATCTTTTAAAGTGTTTAAAAATCCGAGTTCAAACATTTCGTTTGACGCAAGTGGAGCTAATAAAAGTGGGCTAACTTATCAAATTTTTATATAGAGTACATTTATGGCTTAGAAATAAAAGAAATAGTGTTAATGTATTGGCAAAGAAAATTATTGGTTTAGTAAAAAGAAATATGAGCTTTTTTCAGTTAGTATCAAGCAGTGTAAAATAGTAAAGTTGTGTTACATTGATAAATGCTAAACATACATTTAATTCCAATAATTATAGAGTTATCAAACAGTTAATGATTTATTGTTTTCACCTGAATTTCTTAGCATATAAAATGTGTATTCTCATTCACTTTGATTAAGACTTTTAGATAAAGTGCAATTTTAAATCAAAAAAATATATAACTCTTTCTTCAGTAGTGTCAAAATTAATTCAAAATTATTAACTATTTTAAAAACATTTTTCTTAATTGTACTTGTAATTTAATTTGTTTTCCACTCTCTTTATATATACACTGGTGTCCAAAAGTTAAGCATAATTGATAATTATGTGAATAAAGAAGGAACTGTAAATCAGAATGGCGGGGAAAGTGATATGCGAGTGTAAAATGGTTATTAAATAAGGAAGCAAATCAAAAGAATGATAATAATTAATTTTATTATCCAAAATAGCAGTTTGAAAGAAAACTGAACATAGCAAGGATTCACACTTAAAGAAAAAATGAAAGAAAACATTAAATAAAATACTGATGCTGCAGTTTAATAAGGCGTGTGGTCACCTCTGACAACCAGGCACGCTGCACAGCGATCTTCCATACTTGTTATGAGATGATGAGTGAGTTGTGAGCTCAAACGGTTCCAAGTTTCTTGGAGAGCACTCTTCAGTTCAGTAACGGAGCTTGGTGGGTGCGAAATGGCTCCAATTTGTCTCCCGAGCATATCCCATACATGTTCGATAGGATTTAAATTAGAAGAGTTCGCAGGCATGACATGCGCTGGATGTTTCCCGTTTCAAGGAAAGTCATCAATCAGCACCAGTCGGTGACATGGCGCATTATCATCCATTAATATGAAGTCAGGCCCGACAGCACCTCGAAACAAGCGAGCATAAGGCTCAAGAACTTAGTCTCTGTATCTTTGAGCAGTCACAGACCCCGTGTCAAAGAAATGGAGGTCTGTGCGGCAATCCATCATAATGCCTGCCTATACCATTACAACCCTTGGTTGAAAATGATGTCTTTCCGCTATGTTTCTTGGTTCAAAACGTGTCCCACGTTCTCTCCATATCGTTACCCACCGAGAATCACTACTCAGACTAAACCGGGACTCGTCACTGAACATCACATAGGCCCACTCTCCCACACTCCAATGGTGATGTTTCAAACTCTAGTTCAAACGAGCGCGTTTATGTGCAGAAGTTAAAGGAATGCAAACTGCTGGTCATCTGGCATGCAGGCCAGCATGATTGAGTCTCCTGTAAACAGTTTGTCTCGAAATTCGTATTTCTGTGGCGACTGGGAGTGCCGAACCCAGTGCTCTGGCAGTACTGCCCCTCTGATATCGCGCACTTTTTACCAGATATCGTCTTGGCGAGGGGTTCTGACTCTTGGTCGACCTGATACTGGTTGTCGAGTAACATCTCTCATTCTTTGAAACATCTGCCACAGTCTTGAGATCACAGACTGGTCCATATTCAGAATTGGAGTCTTTTCGGTTTGTGATCGTGAGGATTCCAGCATTCCAACGATTCTTCATTTCGTAAACATGTCCAATTTTCGTCTTTGTGCCGTCATTCACCTTGTTTGATGGTTAACAACGTTCCTTCGCACAGCAGTTGTACAAAACTTGTCTGAACTGCCTATGCTGCGTGAATCGGTTTCTCCGCGTTCCGACATGCGCCGTTGTTTCGCGCAGGACGTAGTGGACTGAAAAGTTTTGCATACCCCCAATGTTTCTTCTTCACCCAATTAATATCCGCAAGAATGTTGGAATAATTTTACGATTATTTACTCCATGGCTTTCGCATTTTACGATTTATGCTTAACTTTTGGACACCAGTGTATATAATTCTCAAGTATATACAGCGTCAAAAATAGCGTCCTAACTCTGAATAGTTGGATTTTCCTCTTTGAGAGTACATAATAATTGCCCAAAAAACTGAACCTGTAGGATCCATAGTCTATGAGAAAAATACTAAAAGAAAGTATGACTTAGCAAGGAAAAATCTCCGTATTGCAGACATCAACTGCCGTATTTGCAAATATTTCGAAGGACAGATATTCTCAAAGTGTTCGCCGTGCATATCAAGGCAGGCTTGAGCACGCCGTGGAATGGACCTCGCAGCAGTAAGTTGTCCAGCGAAGTACAAGCAGCGGGTAGACGAGCAACTAAGTCCTTTTGTGTAGACACTATATCTGAATACAACAATTCCTTTAAATTGCCCTATAGGGATACAAGTTCAATGGTGTGAAGTGTTGCGATTATAAGAGCCACAGAACAAGATACCCACATCCTGTCCAGGAGCTGGGCTAAGCCATATCATGAGAATCAAGTCAGAAGCAAAGGGATGCAACGTATTCTCATTATGGACAACCATGCACCGTTAGTCATCCACTTACCGTATTTTTCTCATAAACTATGAATCGTACAGGTACTGTTTTTTAAGCATATTTTTAGGTACTCGCAACCAGGAATCTGACTGTACACAGTATGGGCGATAATTTTGACACCCGGTACATTTTATGTACAAATAAATTCAGCTTTTTTTCCCCTCAGAATATTTTCACATTCTAACATTTGTATATTTTTGAAAAAAAATTCGATTTCATGAAAAAGATAAATATTTTACCATTTAGAAAAATTAGCACTTTTTTCAAAAAATAGTGAACAGAATGATAAAGAAAGCCTACACACACACACACACTTTCCTCTTAAAATATTATACCTAACCCAGGGCATTACATTTTCCACTTCGCTCTATACCATCAAAAAAGAAAAAAAGCACAAAAAAGTAAGGATGGAGAAATAGAGGAAAGGAAGACAAGTTGATATTTTTGAGAAGCACGGGACATTCTTGGCGGCTAAAAGTCGAAAGAGTCAGAAAAAAATGATAAATAAATAAAGCAACAGTTTCAAAATCTTAAGGAAAAAAATGAAATTATAATCCGTGAAAATCTAGATTACAGAAAAAGGATATAAAATATGAGGAAGAAAAGATAAGCGCTTTTAAATCCTTTCAAATGAAATTGCGAGAACTTGGGAATCCGAGATACACGCAAAAGAAAGTCAATGCTCGATTTTCAAATAAGTTTAGTTGATTCGATATTCGAAGTACATGATAAATAAATTTAATAAAACAGAATTAATGCATTTCCAAAAATAATTCAATGTAATTTTAGAAATTAGCTCAAAATAAATAATATTTAATCTTTTATCTTCCACATTATCATTTACAGCAATTTTTTATGCAATATATTTTTGAATCACTACATTGAAAATTAAGGGATACACATAAATCCGTCATCTCAGCACAAACTATTCATCCCTCTCATTAATCCAAATAAATGTTATTTGTAATATAACTTTTACTTATATTTTACTATAAATAGTTTTATTTCTCTTTTCTTATTATTTTGCGTATGTCGCAAAAAAAGAAATAATAAATATATCTTGATTGCTATTAAAATACATCCATTTTTTGTGGATGGGTACTCAGCGTATCGAAAATTAGAAGGGATGCACATATGTCAAATATTTGAGAAACGCTGCATTAATAAAATATTTTACGAATAACAATCATGTTATCACAAACACATACCAGATTTTGCTACATATAATACAAAGAGTATTTAATTCAAATTTCAGGTAAGCACGTCAATTAATATAGGAGGAGTAGCATTTTAAAATCACCATAAATTTTTAAGTTTTCTACAAAATTTTAATTATTAACTTTTTGTGATATTTCGCGCCCAAAAACTGTTTTACGTAATACATATACATAAGAAACAACCAAAACATTTGTAAAAATTGTAAAATAAAAAGAAAATTATAAATTTTACTGTATGTCCGTAAAAAGATGTACTAAATTCAACTTCCGGTTTAAAGGTAAAATTGAAAGTTCTTGAAAACTTCTCAAAAATCTTTTTTGTTAAGACTGTAAATTTGAAATAATTTTTTTTTTTGCAAAGTTAAAAAAGAAAAAGAAAATAATATAAACATGCACATTTGAAGTAAGAACTATTATTATAAGTACTAGCAATATTCTCTTCAGAAAAAAAAAATGGTATCGCTTGAAAAGAATATAAAAATCAAAACTGTTGAGCTCTGAAAAACTTTCTTAGTAATATTGTGTGAATGCTCCTTAAGGGATAATTTAGATAAATATAAGAGCTTTTTCATATAGCCCAAGTACAGAATTGAAAAAATTCTGGAAAAGCAAGTGCTAAATCATATTCCCTGCGCGATACCAAAATAATCTATACTTTTTTTTATATCTATATATCCTTCGTATAAGTGAAAACATAAAAGTTCTCTTATATGTTCTTCAAGTAAGGATTGGGGATTCTAAAAGTAATTTCTTCTTATACTTTCCTCCAATCCAGTGGTATACCCCGGAATAAATATTTCAATGGGAAAAAAAGAAATATTGGTTTACATTTCCGGAGACCAGGTTTCCTGATTTAGAATTAAAAACGGAAATATTTCGGCGGTAAATAAAGTTCTACAACATGAAGAAATAGGGTGTTTTTCCTAAATTTAGCTGCTGAATACTGAAGAAACTTGACTTTCTTCTTTGGAAATAATTCTCGAATTTAAGAGATTTATTTATTTTTTTTCCTGTTTCATGTCTAAGCTGGTTTGTAAAGATCATTTTAATAAAAATGGAAATAATTGGCAAAGCAGATCAAACGAAAATTTCTTACAAAATGGCAATTTTCTTAAACAAATAAGCAAAGCAAAGTAGTAATTCATTTCAAAACATGAAAATATTCATATGATTAAATATTAAATCTATAACTTACACTTTAATAAATATTACATCTACGGTTTATACTTTAATAAGTATTAAAACACAAAACTGCATTGAAACTATCAAAAAATATTGTTCAGATATTAAATGTAAATAATTCAGATAGTAACAGTAAGAAAATAGTTAAGAAATAGTAAAGAAAATAATAATAACAGTAAAAGAAAATAGTTAAGAAAATAGTAACAGTAAGAAAATACTTAAGAAAATAGTAACAGTAAGAAAATAGTAAGTGTTCCATTGAAGTAAATTGTTATGTTAAATTTATGTAAATTTAGTCTATTTACAGCATCGCTAGCCACCGCCTTAGTGGTTAGAGACGCCGAATCCTGAGGAAGTCATGCATGTTTGTAAATGTATAGTACCGGAGCGCAACTGAGGCACTCTAAATATTCATCAAGCCGCAAATCTTCTAGTGTGGTTAGTTGAAGGGAAAGAGAGGTGGAAGGTCCCCTGACCTCCCTCCCCCTCAGGGTGTTTTCCTTCAAAATTGGGGGAAGGGACGAAGAAAATCGTATTGTCAACTGCATGGTGCTCAATGCTAAGGCTAGCGACAGCTATACAAAAACTAGCTCCTTGACATGATCAAATTTGTAGGCCTTGATCTTGTACTGACAATCAGGTGATATTAGCAACAGCAGTCGGCTCCGCTGGCTTAGAGATAGAGTGCCCGCTTCGCAAGCCTAAGATTGCAGGTTCGACCTTGGCTGGAGTCCATAGGTTTTCTGGATGCGAATATCGTAGGCACGCATGTCATATGATTATGTGGCATATAAAGATCTCTTGAGTATCAATTTGGCTCTGGTACTTTCGGCAAAATTAAATTACACGGCAATATTTAGCGTCCGACGAGAGCTTGAATTAAAAAATAATTCATGCTTCCAAATTTGGTAACGAGGCCACCCTGAAATGGCTTTCACATTTCGGAACTTGCCGTATCTGCAAAGGCGAATTTGTGAAAATGCAGCCCCATCGGATAAAAATAAACATTAGCAACAACAGTGCTAATTTACAAGTATTTCTTAAAAGTTATAACCAATACAATTCACAAACTATGCAGAATCACAGTTTAGTATTTCCAAACAAATATTTCACTTTTTAATAAATGTTTACAATAATTGCTTTAGGCTATTGACTTCAATATCTGAACACTCTAGGTTAAACTTTAATAATAATTTCTTAAAAATATTTGGCAATCATGTCCATTTAGGAAGCAAACAACTTTACATTATCTAATTGAATATCTTTTATTGTTAGAAAACAAATTCTTCGTTTACTAATCAAGTAAATGAAAACAATTTTGAATATGAGATAAAAACTAATAAAACACAAAATTGGAATTTGTGATTAACTTCTATATTTTAAATAAATTAATGTATAATGTAATGAAATAATTATTGAGATTGATGGTATATAAATGAGCTACGTCTAATCCAAACCAATACACTGAAAAGATATATAATATGATCTAGAATCTTTTTCCACTAAGTAATGTGAAATTTTCTCACTGACAAAAATGTATTCCTAAGTTCTTAATTATAAAAATTTCGAAACTTTTTTATCATACGCCCGTTTACGGCATCTCTTCCATTAGTCGCCGATCAACCCGATAAAATGATGACGAAGCATAAAAAGAATTAAAATTTGCTTCCTAGAGTTGTCTACAAAATACTTTAAAACAATAGGGCAGTGTTTGAGGTGGTCACCATCCACATTTCATCCTGGTTGTACAGAGGACAGACAACAAACAGAACAATCCAAATGGGATGTAAATGCCTTTGTAAGTAGTCATGTCCAGTAAGTAGTAGTTAGAGTAATTCCAACAGGAATTACGTGCTTTCGTGCTTTACATGCTTTTTTCAGGAACTGGGAACTCTACCACTTTTCTTAAGCAAGATATTCCACCTTTTACCTGCAACTGTTTCACCATACTGGGAGGCTCAATTAATTTGCAGCTTACTGTAAAGATCAACTTCACTTCTTCATCAAAAAGGGTAACTTTATGGTGATAAATTATCAGTCGTTTTGCTTAAACATGAGGCACCACGTGAAAGCGACTGAACCCCCCTCCCCCTCCCCAATTTCTAAACTAGGTAACAGATTCATTGAAAAGGGATTAAAATGTAAGAAGTTTTACGAATGTATATATATATGTATGCAACCTCTGACAATAAAGTTTTGCGAATTAAGTCAGAACGGTCATTCTGGCAACACCATCGAAACAAAACGCTGTGCATTTTGTATGTGTTGACCCTCGGCCCCTCCCTGTTGTTCAGTTAAGCGTCGGTTGCGTTCCGTGTAAGACTCCATTTACAAAGTGCTTGTTTAGTGCGTTGTTTCTTAACTGCGAATAGGAAAATGAACGAACAAAACATCATTTTAAAGTTTTGTTTAAAGCTCGGCAAGACACCGACAGAAGCTTGTTCGATGTTGGTTCGTGTTCATGAAGATCAAGCACTATCTATGAAGTCTGTGTACGAGTGGGTTTTCGAAAAGGCTGGGAAAGTATTTCTGACAACCACCGTAGTGAAAGACCGGCGACATCCGTCAGTGTCAAAGACATTCATAAAGTGAGTAAATTAATCACGAAAGATAGTCGATTGACAGTGAGCATGATAGCAGGACGATGAATGCTACAAGGTACATTTAAATTTTGACCCATTTTATGAAATGTCTAGGCAGGGAACGAAACCAGTACGCACAAGAAGATTCTTGTTTTTTTGTTCACGACAATGCTCGCCCTCACACAGCCAATATCGTCAAAAAGTTTCTGGCAAAATGGGTGTGGTTCAAATTGAACATCACCATTCTCGCCAGGTATTCATCCTCCAGACTTCTTTCTTTTCCCACGACTCCGACTCGCTTTGGAAGGAAATAGATTTGTCGATATTTCTGGCATCCAACGAAACGTGACGAGGGTTTTTAACTCCATCTCAAAAGAAAACTTCTTCCAAAATTTCCCGGGCATGTATTGCAGATCTCAGCAGTGCATAGTTATGGGAGGCGACTATTTTGAAGGACAGTAAGATAACTTTCGTAAATATTTCATCTACATTAATGTTACATGACTATTCACCGAACTTTTTTGTCAGAGTTTGTATTATCCTAGTGTCCTTCAACTAACGGTAGTGTTTATACATATTATTTTAGTTCTATTAATTTTATACTTACGCTAAGTGCTACGAACTATTCAGCTAACTCCATGCTTTGTATTTGAGTCAAGAATCTGGCAACAACTTGTTTATTGTACTCACATTATGTGCGGGCAATGCAATTTTAGTTGAGTTACATTCTTTCTTGTAATAGATTTTGAAATTATATCCATTATTTTCAATACGATTTCGCTATGTATTAACAGAAATGGGGAAGGTTGGCTGGCCAGAAAGCATGTTAAATCACGCTCTTTATATAAATGATTTTATTTATAAGAGCTGTCATAAGTCAGTAATGTTTATAATGGTGCAGCATCCATATAAATTATTAAAGTTTAACATTATAATATATAGATAAATCCTAATAACTTTTCTAAATTTTAATATTTGTTTTATATTCCTATTTTTGTTTATGTATGCTTCAGCCATAGTGTCTTAATGATTTATGTCTCTATAGTAGAGAATGTTAACTATAATTATATATTTATATATAGAGAGAGACACACATTTATATTCATGTATTTATATATACATACGTATATCTGTATATATACTTATCTATACATATATTAAGACTGAATGTATTATTGGATTAACACTCGCTATTTTTACGAGAAGTTGTTAAATTTAAAGAAGAAAATATATGAAAGGATGGGATTTGAGTATTTTTTTATTTAGAAAGATATATAGCACATTATGTATGAAAATATTAAGCGACAAAGTTAAAAGAAAACTACAGCTATAAAGCGTATTGCTTTTCAAAATAAAAAAAAGTAGTGCAAGAAAAATTGGCATCAGTAAATAAAATGCAATATCAGAGAAGGAATGAAATATAGATTAAACTAATTTATGGTTTAACCCTTTTAAATTAGTATCAGTTTTACCCTTTGCAAAATTTGTTACAATAACATAGAAATTGAAATATGCATAAATCAAATCTGCTCCTGTTGAAATTTTATTAGATTTAAATAATCTGGAAAAAACTCAATAGTACGAGCAATTATATTTCTGAAAATTGTTATCGAATATTATAAATATTTCTGGTTTTCCTTAAGTTTTATATATCATGATTATGTCTTTCTGAAGTTATGTATATTGGTCAACTCAACTTTAATGTATTTGTAAATGATATGGATAAAAAACATAAAAGAAGACTAATTGTTCCAGTTAGATTATGCGAATATAAAATTAAGAATTTGATCTAAATTATTCAATTACTTTTCTTAAATGTGTTAACTTTCCTTATTGAATATTTACGAAGCGTGTCTAAAAACCAAATACCGTTTAAGGAAAACTCGCAAAAATACTTTTTTTCAAAAACCGAATTTATTTTTACATGAAAGAGCACATCGGAAACTGTTTTCCAACAATTGTTCTGACATTTGCCATATCAGGAAACCCACTTGTCTACACCTTCTTTAAAGAAAGAAGCTGCCAATGAAGAGAGCCATTGCCGAACAATTCTTTTTGAAAACTCAACATACAGCAGTCTTACTAAGAACATACTGATTTCATGACTTACATCATTTATTTTTTCAACCAAACCATCACTCATAGCAGAAGGTTGCCCACCCCGTGCATTATCAGGAACAATGGTGCGCCTAACATTGAATTGCATCACTCGTTATATTTTCACCACAAGCCTATACAAGTTGACAATGAATTTCAGGTATTCGACTAATTGCAACAACTTTTTTTTTTGTTTTTGAAACTGAGATATTGGGATTTTTTTGTTGTGGTTTTTAGATTTGTTTAGTATATTTTAAGAAAAATATTCAAAAACTAAGAAGAGAAAAATAAATTATTATTATTACAATGCGAAAAAAATGTTAAAATTTTACAAAAAATTATAATCGGGGCCCATTTTGGACCAAAAGTTTATGAACAAATTTTCAATTTTTCAAATTTAATATGTTGCTATGTTATTCATTTTTGAAATGACCTTCTGGATAAGTGATATTTTAATTTTTACAAAAACTAGAGAACTTTATCTTAGCTTTATTATATGATTTTGCTTAAGAAAACAGTAATTACATTCACATAAGTGACTGTAAATTTTGTGATAAAACAGTGACTGATAAATCTTGAGGTGAAAACACTTCTACTATTATACAGAACGCGTACCCAAAAAATTTCAGTTCATTATTCTCAAAACGTTTTGAGCAATCGCTGTAACCGTTTGAGTATTTTAAAAGTACAACTCACATTTCGAATTAAACACGTTTTAAAGTATGACATCCCGCTTAAAGTAATGACCTCTGCTTTAACCAAGACACTTGTAGTTTTTGTTCGAGTGAACGGAAAATAATTAACCTGATATTTATATAAGGCTAATAAGATGGCCTATAAAATAAAATCATAAAAAATGCGACAAATTCTGGCAAAATTTGCAATTTTAGGGTAGTTGGATATCTTAAACTGGCTTAACATTCGTCGTGTTCAAAAAACTGATTACAGGACGCTTTTCATTGCCGGTAGTATCAGCAATCTTCTTTAACATTTTTAGCGTTCACTAATGCATTAAAAACAACACAACCCGACTTT
>BMAO01011622.1:0-19750 GCA_019973975.1 Trichonephila clavata | reverse complement strand
AAAATACACAGCATTTCTCACAAGCTATATACATTTTAATGTCATTCCGAACAATGTATATGTGAAAAATATTTCTCAACGTGAGTGGCTACAAAAGCAAAGTATAGAAGCAAACGAAACTCAAAATATGTCTAATGCAATTGCAGTTAATCTCAATAGACCTAGACTTCGGCAGTTAGTGTGAAAAAATACAAGCACATATCCCAGTTACTAAACATAATGCATAGGTAGGTGACAATTGGACAACATATTAATATTATTAATGAGTAAATTATATTAAAAGTAGATTAAAATTTTTAATAATAAATGCAATATTTTTTAATTGTCTTTACATAAAGTACTTATAACAAGTTGATCTACTTTAAATATTATTTTGAGATATATTCCTTTGTGTGTGTGTGGAATAGGGTTCCACAAAATACTTTCTAGTCCACGAAAACTCCTTCTACTTATAGGAGTTCCGTGAGTTGAAAAAGTTTAAAGACCATTGCCTATGTCAGTGCTTCTGAAAATCGTGTACGACTCAAAATTGAAGGCAGAAAAATTCATTGGATTTGGGGAATTGAACATGATACTGACAGTTACAGCAATTATAGGTTCGTGTATGAATTTAAAAACTTTTAAAAAACTGGTAAAATAAGCTAATTATTCTATCTTATTATTTCTAATTTCATAAATAGAGAATGCCGATAAAAATTTTCAAACGATTTTTAATTTTTTTCACAAGAGCCTGTTGAGAATTTGAGGTGCAGCTTAGAATCAATAGCGACTTAGATTCAAATAAATATTGTACTGTAGCGAACATTATTACAAAGTTCAGTTACTTTAGAAATCAAACCCATTGATGACGTCAGAGACAAAAAGCTGATACTGACTGCCTTATTGTATGGGGGGACAGGGTTTCCCTGAAATCCATTTCTCCTCCGTTCCGAGAAAGAACCCCTCAAAAAGGATACACGGAGAGACCGGTTTTAAGGTTCCCGGCTGGAAGCGAGAGAAGAAACGTGGTCTGTAGATTAAGATGGTGTGTTGGATTTTTATGTAATTAAATTTGTACAATATCTCTAACCTGTGACTGTGTATTTTCATATCCAATACGTCACAGTACTTATGTTTTGATCATTATAAATGCTCAGGATATATTTACGATACGATCATTCTAGATTGCTTTAATTCTACGAATTGAATAATTGCTACCAATTATCAAACTCAAACTTAATATGGGATGATTAAAATTTAATTTAATATATGTTTATTCTATTTTTGTTGCAAGAACTATTTTATATTGAGTTAAAAGTTTTGAACAGAAGAATTAAATTCATTCTTCATTTATTTTCTTCATAATATCTGCTACATATATCACTGGAATTTTTTGTAGCCTTATAATATGCACTGATTACATAAACTTAGATATAATCTTAGCTCTAAAGGCAAAAATTCATGCTTTAAATGCATTGCGTTATGGTGCAAACATTAATTTTGATTAGCAGTTATGTCATTAGAATGTAACAGAAAATGAAGCTTCTATAATTATTAAGTGAAAATACGAAATTAATTTCTTATTGTTATTATTCATTTTAAGCTTATCCAATTGCAGTGCTTTAATTATAAAACAAGAGTTTATACCCGAAAAACATTATAAATCTTTTTACATCGTTACTTTACATTAATGCTAGAGTTTTTATTTTAAAATGTATAACAGAAGTAATAACTTATTGCGTATTTTAGTTTTGGGTTTTAATAATTTTATCCTTTATTTACAGTTCTATTTAATATTGTACAAATCTTATTTATAAAAAATGCCTTTTATAGGTAAAGGAATTATAATGATGCATAAAAATGTAATTTATGCTTTTTACTATTTAGTTTATTTAAATTTAAGGATTTTTCAAAAATCATGGGCTTTCCAAGGATTAAAAAAGGAAGTTACCCGCTATTAATCTACATTTCTATATTAATTTAGACAAAATTATGATGAAGAGAAATGTATCATCAGTGCAATGTGATTGAATACGAAACCTCTATTTTTCTCATTTGAAGTGGAAACAAGGTTTATTTTCGTTTGTTTAAATAGCGTTGTACTAGAACTACAAGATGAAAAGTTCAGAAAGAAAATGCATTTTTTTTAAAAATTTATTATGTACCTTCTGCTGATAAATAAACTTATGTCTTATAATGAATACAATTTTCTGATAAAAAAAAAAGAAATCCTAAACACATAATTGTATTGCATTGTGCGTATACATTTATTATGGGAATTTCATTAAAAAAAATGCAAAAAATATTCTCAGTAAGGCAATTTTATTCACTCTTTGTTCTAATTATCCTTATAATCCACATAAATCTGTTATCGGTCTAATTCGGTTATTAAATCGGCTATCTAAAACGGTTATTATCGAAGTGAAGAATAATACAGTAGAACGTCGTTTATCCGAATCAATTGGGACCGGACACCATTCGGATACGCGATTATTCGTTTAACCGAAAACCAATTGCGATCCATGCAGTGTATGAAACCGGACAGAAATTGTTGACATTCCAACATTATAAAACTGTGCTAGAGACGCTCCCCTTTCTTCCTTCGCGAGACGGTTCAATATTTCGTCTCTTTCAAGACGTTGCGCTT
Source organism: Trichonephila clavata (assembly GCA_019973975.1). Classification (NCBI taxonomy): domain Eukaryota; kingdom Metazoa; phylum Arthropoda; class Arachnida; order Araneae; family Nephilidae; genus Trichonephila; species Trichonephila clavata. The sequence goes on along the minus strand of BMAO01011622.1, from coordinate 17,124 downwards.
CCGTTTTGAATTCGAAGCCATACAGTTCACAACTCCACAACAGAGCATGCATACTCTTGTAAACAAACTGACCTAATACTCCGAACAGATGTTTATCAAATCACACAACTGAAATTCCCCAAATATCCCTCACCTTAGATTTTTCCATCATTTTTGGCCTCACGCGAAACAATTGCTGAGCCTTGCACTGTTCGAAAACGTATCAGGAAACTGGTTCGGATATTTGACGCTCCGGATAATAAAAGTTCGATAAACGTTCTACAGTATATTATGTTTGTGGGAACAATTTTATTAGAGTTTTTATTTTATTTATTATTTTAATAATAATTAACTCTTTAAAAAATTATACGATTCCAAATAATTGTTACTACACAGTGAAGTATATTCAACATCAGAATAAAAATATATCTCCGATAAAATAAGAGTTAGAAATTTGCTAATGCAATATACAGCCGTAAATTCTAGAGAACATGTTTTACATCATCTCTCAATCTCAAAAATACTTTAAACGTCTAATCTCTTTTCAACTAGGATGTCATAGTTAACAAAAAGTAAAAATAACTTAAATTGTTGATTTAATTAAATTATTTATAGTTAAAAGAGTGATTTAGAGATAAAATCGTCTCTAAACAATTTGTGTAAATATCTTTTGTGAAAGCATATACATGCAATGCAATGAATTTATTGATTTTTAGAAGGTAATAATTTTAAAACATAAATATACAGTAGAACCTGCTTTTGTGCGGTAGATAGGGACCTCATAAAAATAACCGCACAAAAAAATATTCGAAAATTTCATAAATTCTTACATATAACAAAAAAATTCTTCGAAATAGTACAGAATTTTTATTTGGTGGAGAAGGATCGCATAAAAAAAGTCGCAATTAGAAAATACGCCAATTACTTACGAAAATTCATCAGAAAGATTTCCATAACAGAATAATAATTAAATTACACATGGAAACATTTTTAAAACATTTAGTTTCTCATTGTATACATGGAGAAATATACAGTATGCACATACATAATTCACTGCTACTCATCGTAATCCAAAGCGCTCATCTTCCTGTGATGAATAAGTTTAAAATCGCTTTCGTCACTTGAAGATACAATTTCAATTGATTGTTTTTGGTACCATAAGGTAAGAGATAAATTTTTACGACAACGTGGTTGGTCAGTTGCTTGCAAATGTCGCGATAACCAGATATGCATGATCGAAGCTCTTTTTGAAATTTCATACTCCTTTCGGGATTGTATCTATTTTGAAAATGTTTTTCCAATTTGATGGAAAGCTGTATCCCTGCATATATTTTATCCTCTCTCAAAGAATCTGGTTCTTCTTGTCCGATTCATAATCTATCAAATTACTGATAATGTCACTGTGTCTCTGAAAGTTTCGTCTTCAATCAAGCGGGAGCTGCTGGCGCGTTGAGAGAAAGTAACTGAACATGCATTGTCGAGAGACTGTTTATAACGAATGAAGAGATCGTCTTGAAATGTATATATGTACATTACAGTGACGTAACATACAACCCCTGCAACCTCATCTCGCTGGGAAAGGGATCGGGACTCAAGGGAGCCCAAGCCTGACTGACGCCAAGTATGTAATTACCTAATTTATAAAACATCAAAGGTAAAAACCTGACATTGCAGGGGGGGGGCTAACATTCTCCGTTACGCCACTGGTACTTTGACAGAAAGCATTACAGTGGCTTTGAAACCGTTGAAATTCATATACCGCACAATAAAAGATCGCATAAAAATAAAATCGCACACAACAAATCGCTCAAAATAAAATCGCATACAAAAAGACCGCACAAAAACTGGTTCTACTGTAATGACAAATATTTGATTTCAGCGTTTATTAAAAAACTTTCAGATTTATACGCATATAGCTTCTTTTTCCAAACTTTAAAGTCTTCTTGATTATGCTTTTTGTCAGCTTTATCGATTAAATATTTCCTCACCACTTTTAAACTGACTATTCGATTTGTTTTTAAACGTCCTAAAATATATAAATCGAAATCCAACTCATGTTGAATTTTTCCGTGTAACACAATTTTAAAATGCGAAAAATAAACCTTTGAGAGAGTCAGCAATTTCGCTTTCGTTTCAAGCCATCGCACTATAAAAAGCGAGCAGATAAAAACAAAATTTTTTAAAAAGTGAAAAATTCCACATTAGAAATGAAAAAAAAAAGTTCTAATGCTGAGAAAGATTACTTTTATCTCCTTTCTGATCGGAAGCATCCTCCAAATGATTTTACTTTTGTTCAACTCCCAAAAAATTGGAGACCGTACATTCCTCAAGAAATAGTCCTGCTTCCCAAGATAAAACTAACCATTCATTCGCCTCCCAAATGATTGCACTAAAAAACGGTTAACTATCTTAAAACGATGATAGAAATTTTTTTCTCTCCTTTCTTCTCTGTTTCCGTTCATTACCAAAATAATTTCTTTAACAAGCATTTAATGTGGAGCTCTGGCTAGACAAGAACCTGCATTGATTGCTCCGTATGTCATTATCGTTCTCTTCCTATTCCATATGACTTTCGGAGAAGAATGAGTGAAGTAAGATAAAGAATAAGGGGAAAAAATAAAGATGATAATTCTGAGTTCTTAATAACCTTACAGATAATGAGGGGGGAGAGTTTAAGTATGATATCTTACTAATGAGTGAACTATTTATTTCGAATGAAATGCCAAAGGACATAAAAGCTTGCTCAATCTGGTTTCCTTTTCTTTTTTTTTTATCATTCTAAAGATGTTTTATTTTGCCTAAGGTTATGATCTTAGAAAGATTCGAATCTTTAGGATGCGCATGTATGGGTCGTTTTAAATATGAACCCAGATTGGAGGAGATGCAATTGAAGATAGTAGGAACTGTAAAGTTTCAACCTTGATAAGTAGATAGATACTTTTCAAGCATGCGCTTTTAAATGCTTTGGTGGATGAATATTTCAATTTACCATTAACAGTAGCTGTATATCACGTGTATTTTACTTTAACTGTGATTCACGAGTTTATATTCGTCATGGAAAAGTTACAGGATTTTGAGCCATGACGAGTATACTCATCAGGGAGAAGTTACAGGATTTTGTGTCATGCCGAGCATACTCGTCTTGGAGAAGTTACAGGATTTTGTGTCATGACAAATATATCGTCATGCATAAAAAGTTTTTTTTAATACTACGCGTCTTCGTAATCTCTGCCATTAGTCGACGAGCAACCCAATAAAAAGATGACGAAGCATAAAAAGAATTAAAATTTGCCTAGAGTTTTCTACAAAAGACTTTAAAACAATAGGGCAATTTTTGAGGTGGTCATCATCCATTTCCACCTGTTTTCACAGAGGGAAACTAGGAGATCTTTACTCCAATGCGATATAAATGCCTCTACAAGTAGTCATGTCCAGTAAGTAAACGAAAGCACGCAACTCCAACAGATCGAGGCAGGGAACTGGGGACTTTACCACTTTTGTTAAGCTAGATATTCCACCTTTTACCTGCAGCTGCGTCACCATACAGGGAAGCTCTATTAATCTGCAGTTTACGGTAAATGATTCTTTTGATGTTACTCAGAGGCAAAGGAGAGTCAGGTTGGGACTTTAGAGATCCCGCTTTAGCAAGCCTATCTGCTTGCTCATTTCCAGAAATGTTACAGTGACTAGGAGCCCACGCGAGGGCAATGCTTTCTCTAGACTTCCCATATTCAATTAATTTCATTCTACAGGAATTAACTAGTGCGTTTTCATTATATCTTGAATTTATTAGAGACAAAATGGCAGCTTGAGAATTGATAAAAAATACAATATTACGTTCAGAACAGCTTTCCAATTTATCGATCGCAAATGATATTGCCACTATCTTACCATCAAAATTGTCACAATACATTCCAACGACATAACTAATACTGGATGTACTTGAATAGGCTCCAGCACCAGCATTTTTAATACATAAAAAGTAGTGACCATTGGATATTTAAATTGTAATTTTTGAGAAAAACAAAATATAACCTCAAATTTCAAGATGTGTAGAATATTTTGAGGCCAGGCCGGAGAAAACAAATAAAAAATACGAAAAATTTATGATGAACTCATGTGTTTCTGTATGCACCGGCTGAAACAGAGTATAAGTTCGCATAACGAATACATTTATGTGCGATAATAATGTTTTTTAGATGTTAGCCTCTCCCTTCAGAGGGTCGATAAATGAGTACCAAGCTTGCTTGGGAACAGAACACTGGGGGTTTCGTGTCAGACTGACCACTTGACCGGAACATCTGCTCATGCACCTCAGCGCCCAAGGTCACGTAAATTGATATGGGAACAGTAGACCTTGGTCCCCATGGTCTACTGCGCCACTGAGTTTATATATATATATATATATATATATTCGCCTTCTTGTATAATGTGACGTTTCACAAAAGAATCATCATTAATAAAATTTAAAAAAAGAGATCACTATGCCTTCATGAATACTTTTGTCAACAGTTATATCACAAATGGTATAGAAAGTATATAATCCCTTCTCCACATACATTGCAGAAAAGCGACTCACCCACTTATCACGAAATCTCTGGCATTATAAGGCCTACAGATTTGAAATTTGGTAGGCATGTTCCTTTTGTTTAGTCCAAATGCTCAAGAAAGGCTTTTGCGAAAATCATCCCTCACAATGGCGTAAATATCAATATTAAAACATTTGCCAAAAATTAAACTTATATATTAACTTATAGATAAACATAGAGAATATCGGGTAATTCAGCTGTATTTATTTCTGCTAAATCGTTTTTTCCGTGGAGGAGAGTCCAATTTGCGATTCACTTAAATTTATTCAAAGTTCCTTGAATCAGTTTCTTCATAAAATCAGATAAGAATGGAAAAACACATCAAACTATATTCGAAAAATAAATCTATGGTAATCTAATATTCAGTGGGAACATGAAATAGTTCACAAATGAGGAAATAAAATGAAAATGAATGGAAATTCCCCCCCACCTCTAGTGGGGAATATAATAACAGAGAAAATTCAGGTTCATCATAGTACTGAAGTTTAAGAGCTTAAACGCCCCCACACAAATAATGTATAATTGATAACATGTAAAACAGTTAAGTAATACAAAGTGAATTACCTCGCTACAGTTGTATTCGATTTTTCAGGATTAGTATTATTAAATCTTTTTTACACGTTTCATAATCCTTAACTGTTGCAAATCATCACTAAATTATTGAATTGAAACGAATTCCCATTCATATAAACTCAAAATTTATTCAAAAGCCTTTTAACCCCCTACAAATCAAATATTCCAACCATCTCAGAATATCTAATGATCAAACCAATCGATTCCTTAGAGTAAGGAACAAAGTTCGATTTTTCAAGTTTCGGTCGTCCCAATTGTCTCTTTCCTAGCAAGAATGTTTAGAAGAATTCAGTTACTTTGTTCCCCTTTGCTTCTCTTCAAGAAAGCTTTCTTTATTGTGGGAATTACAAAGAATGAAAGCAGTTTTTCCAAAACGAAATTTTTGAAGAAACAGTTTCAGCCTTAATAATCAATTATCATTCGTCTTCAATACAAAATAATAGTAAATATTCTCTAAGATGCGGGTTATGTACTTTAAAGGCGAACAATTACGCCTTTCTTTTTCTTTTGCTTCACATTTTTAAGTATTGTTGCTATCTGTTGATTGTATATTCAACAAGTAGGTTTATCACATACATTTATTTATCTTCCTTAGGTTCGATCTCTGTTCTATTACACTCTATTGATTTCAATATATCTACCATGACACAGGCTAGATCTTAAAATTATCTTCCCACAAACAACTGCGGCCATGGTAGCCTAGGACACCCATGCCACTAGTACATGTCAAGAGTTTGAACCTAGCACCACTAAAGACCCGCCGTGTACAGGAGACCGATGCACGTTAAATATATCGAGGCTCAAACGTACTCTCATTGGTGTAGTGTGCAAGGTAGAAAAAGGGGTGCCAACTCAGGTGTCGTCTTCGTCACTTTACCAGGGTTCAAAATTAAGAGATCAGCAACAAAAGCCCTCGAGTAACTAAACAGTGTGACGTTAATATTCACTCACTCACTTGACGTAGTGTAGTGAGGTAGTTTGGTGAAGTGGCGTAACGTACATCCCGACGGGGAGAGGGAAAGGATTATAGAGAGCTCAAGGTTACGGTTTTACGTTCCTTTATAAGAATCGGCATTTTGTTATTGAAGACAGATAAAATAATTCTCGTGCACCACAAGTATCATACAAGTACTTACAGAAGTAAGTAAAACAAACAGAATAAAATAAATAAAATAAAAGTAAATAACAAAACAAAAGTTACAAAATAATCAAGCAACAAAAATACACTACAAAATAAGTCAATTACAAAGACAAAAATATATTGCAAAATAAAACAATTACGAAATAAAACCAATACAATGGAGTTACAAAAATAAGAAGTAAAAAATTTACAAAATCAGATCAATGAAGATATAAAATAAAGTGAAGTAAGCTTTACTAGAAACAAGTTGAAAAAAGTTAGGAGGCGAGTTTGATTTTAAGAGTATTCATATAGTTTGGCTTTCACGTATTTTCTCTCTTTCTTAAATTTTGAACAAAAAATAAATAAATATATAAAATGCTCCACACCAACATTGCAGTCACAAAGTTTGGAAGGACACTGGTTAAATCTATTGAGGTGCACTTTAAAATTACCATTGTGATGGATTTCGTCTCACATCCATCAGTGTTTGGGACTTGAAATGAAGATCAGCCACATAATCAAAACAGATATAATTTATTAATCCTTTAATAAATCTCAACAACCCAGGTTAGGAAATGCACCTATAAATAAGTACTGAAGCAAAAGCGAGGTAGACGATATATTTAATATTTAATTATGAATTGAATAGCTTACTTTTGGAACGTTTCGGTAATATATGTTCTATATAATCGTAATTCTAATCTCGGCTATTCGACTTCTAGCCGCATTTAGTCAAATTCAAATATATCTTATTGACTAAATCCTCAGTTGTCAGTCTTAAATATTAAATAATTAATCGATGAGTCATTCTCGACCAGCTTTCTACTAATTTACGTTACATAACCAATAACTTCTATCATCTAACTCCTAACCTCTCTCACTCGAACCTAAAAGTTAATGCATAAATATAAGCCTTGATTTACATAAACCGCATCTTCCGGGAGAAAGTTTTCAATAGAACAATATTTACGGAAATAGATTTTCCCCAAGAAGATTATAGTAGGGGGATCGAGAATAGACCCGTTACACCATAGCCAGTAAGGAATTTCGTGATTTTATCCGCGATAAGATTCGGCTTCCGGTCCAAAGCCTGACTTTGCAAGAGGGTGGTTAATATTTTTACTAATATCCTGACTTATATATTCTCCGTTATGCCACTGGTTTGGAGAGGAGGGTCCAGCTAAGGTGTCCATCTTAGTTACTTGACCATGGTTCAAAATTACGAGGTCCGTCGCCAATAGTCTTTATAATGCGGTGTTAATAAACACTCATTGACTCAAGCACACTTAACATTATACCATTCAGTTAAAAATTCAAAAAGTTATTTCATTTAGAAAACAATCTTTTTTAGAAAACTGTTCTTTACTTAAAACAAAATTACATTTTAAAAGCAACTAACATTTTTTCTCCACTTTTTAACTAGAAAGAATTGCTTTTAAATGTTTCTAATAATTCTTGCTTTAGTGTTTGTTTTCCTGCAATTAAGCCGAGTAAGGATGTTGTAAATATAAGATTTTTTTTTTTTTATTTTGGTTTAATGGAATGGAATTAAATGCAGGAGAGAGAAAATCTAAAATGAGTGTTTTCACCCTACATCAAAAGATTATTTAAGAATATTTAGCTAGGCATTAGGGTATACAGTGTTGTTAAAGCGAGAAGTTTGTAAATAAAAAAGTTTTTTCACTATTTCCTAAGCATAGAATGGGTTATTCTGTTACAAATGTCTTGAACGCCATTTCTTTTCGCCGTTTTTTTTCTCTTCTCAACGTTATTCTGAACAGGCAATTAAAAAATACCAGAACTTACAACAAAAACATAATGTTTAACTTAGAAGGGGGGGGGGAGAACATTTAAATACGCACATGTTTTCAGCTCTGAAATTGTATTTTAACTTAAGAAGAAAAATCTGCACGTTAATTAAGTAGTGTATTTAATTTCATTACCATCGTTTTTTTACTTTAAATGTATAACGTTTAAGTGGGAGTTTATCTCGGATTCGAATATAATTTCCGTAGACAATTGTAACAAGGTTCGTTGTCGGATTATAATAATTTTCGTGAACAGCTTAGATACCTTTATCTATCCACCTTTGTAGTTTCAATATAGAATACATCCGGGGCGCACACTGGAAGTTTCAAGGGGTAGGTCCAGGGTCGAGAGTCCACAATTCTCGTATCATACTCCAATACGCCAGCCAACATATATACTATATATATATATATATATATATATTTATTTGATTTTGTCGATTTTCGGGAACGAAAAACAGTAAACAATTAATTATTGAGCAAAAATTAGCATTAATTAATAAAATTAATTATTAATAACAAATACATAATTGCATTTTACGTACTATATACATAGGATTATAATCAATCAAAAAAAAAATCAAGGACTTTGGGAGATCCCGACGCTGGCTCACATTCCTCTGTATGCGCCACTGGAATACACTTCGTCATGCCTTTCCAAAAACCAAGTGTGACACAATATTTTGTTCATTAACAAAGCCAGAGGTCTGGTAGAGTTTCAAGAAAAACGAACCAAATTAGCAGTGAAACATAACTAAGGTCCACAGAAACATTTAAATGGCTACATATACGCCCTCGGATGGGAACGACTTAACCTCCTTACACCAATAGTGGACGCTACTAAGACTTTCGTACTTTAATTAATATTTTTAGTATATATAACTGTCTAATAATACACACCCATAGGAAGAGATTTAAAGAGCATCACCCTTTGTGCAATGAGCCGCGTCTGTCAATCTCTAGAATTAAAACAGTATCTTCAGCTGCTTGTCTCTGGACGCATAATACCTGTAATCACAAGAGATCTAGAGTGGATTTGTTTCAGATGTCTGAAGTGACGATTTCTATAAGATCAAATCATGATCTTTCTCACAAAATAAAAGTGTTGCACGCTCACAAATGTCCTCTGGTTTTCTTTTTACTTAAAAGTTCTATGTTAACTGGCTTATTTGAAGGAATGTGAAGTGCATTTCACATGAAATTAGTTGTTTTTCATATAGTCTGGTTTCTTCCATATGCTTCAATTTATTTTTCTATTGACATTTTTTATTTGAAACAATTTTGCTAATGCTAAAATACTTCGATTAATACAATATTCTTCTTAATTATTGTGTAAGAGTATCCTAAATTCATTTTAACTAATTATTCTACATTTCTAGAAACAAACACTTACACAAAATGAGCTAAAAATTAAAAGCTCAAAAAAGTCTGTTATTAAATATTAACCAATGCATTTATCAATCTTCGTCATGAGAATTATACTAAACAAATAAGCTTAAGTTTGAGGTAAGTTGAAAATAATTCACTTAAGGTATCCGACTACGTTCGGAGACCCATTTTTTTTATTTTTCTAAAATTCACTAAATATTTTACATTTTTAATTTCATTTTTTGCACTATTATAAACAATACAGTTATAAATAATATACAAACATTAAAATTTAAAAAAATTAAAAATTTTAAGGAAATTTTAATTAATTTTTTTAATTTTTTCAAAGGCTCTATTTTTAAAAATAATTTATATTTTACAAAAAAAATTGCTGCAGCACATTTTTCAATCACATTTCTAGAGGTTGTACTACAAGTTTTAAATTATTTTCTTTTAATCAAAAGTTATAGCTAATCGAAGCTACAACCTATGAATTTCATTCAAATTTTCGATACTTTTATAAGGAAATCCAACTATAAAATCATTAAAAATTGTTCAATTTCTTAGCTGGTAGTACAACCTCTAGATAATACTATTAATAACATTTGTGTATAATTTCATACAAGTATCTCTATTGGCTCTTTAGATATCACATTTGAAATATCAAGAAATTTACAAAAAAACAGTTTTGAGAAAAATGCATTTAAACTTTATAAATGTAATTTCAAAACAAAATATCACAAATATATTACTAAAACTCTAATGATTTATATTTAACACCTCCACTTCTTGGTATTTTTTAAAATTTTCACTTTCTTTGGGCCCTATATTTTTTTTCTGGCTGATTTTTAAAAAGGCAAAGAATGTTGTTTCGAGTTACTGCGCGAATGATGGCAAGAAATCTGTCATCACGCAGTGTATCATAATTTGCATTTATGCCAAAAGCTTTCAAACTACCTAACAAACAAATAAAAGCATTGTTAAAAATAATGACAGCAATATGGGTACCCAAAGAAAATGTTTTCAGCTCAATAAAAGTTTCTTTCGGAACAATTTGCCAAAAAAAGGCGTTAAATGATTTGTTTGCATTTGTGTCACACCGTGGAGGCAATTTTATAATAACTGCTTATCACACAACTTTGTGTACACAGGTTTAACAATATTTAAAAGTTTCATGGAAAGGCTTACACCTTTATTTATATATATTTTTTCCGGTGGCTATTCTTCATTGATACTCACACCAGCTCTCAGCTCCAGTTGGGCATGGTGCATACATGGGTATCTCTCTGATGGAGCCACCGAGAAAAAATGCTGCACTTAGCAGAGCTTTGACGTGATTGGTGTTACTGCCACAATAGTTTTGAATTTTATTAATCATAACACCGGTAAGTTTTTCTTTCCCACCGAGGTTTTTCTGGCTTTTTCTAAGATTTCTTTGCCGAATACTCACTCTTTCTTAGAAGTATCTTAGGCACTCATTTTATGACACTGTTGACATCAAATAGATCTTTAACTAAAAGGTATCCTTGGGAATCACCATCACACACCATAGAAATCAACATAATTTCAAGATCTCGTGGTATAAAACCATACAAAGATTTTGTACGCACTAACAGATTCCGTGATTGAAGTAAATACCAGATGAATGCAGGAACACGCATGTTCGACTAGACATTTAGAATTATACAAAACTTGGGCATCATTTCCTAATCTGGAAGTTTCCCAGTGGCCTTGGATAAAATTGCTATAGAAACTTTTACGGAAGAATGTCCACGTATCTGTCGTCAACGGATATTCCACATTCTTCAATTGACGTGTTGGAACATTTTGCAATGCTTTTTACTACCAACGCAGCAGCATTCATGACATCTTTAGCCGTTGATGTAGCAGCAGCCAAGATATTTCTTTCACAAAGTCTATATGCTCTTTTTGCCATACAGGGCATATTAAGCTTAGCACGTAACTTTCTCGCAGACAAATGTCATCTTCCAATAACTCACATTCCACAAATAAGTTGCAAATTAATTGAAGTTTGGTTTTTAGTAGCTGAAAAATTGACAATAAAAGTACATTTGGAGCATTTTAAAGTCACATTAGAAGTCAGTCCAAACAAGTAATCTTCATGCAGGTACAGATTCTTCTCAAAACAATTGAAGAAACACAAATTGAGAAAAACATACTTCCCAAAATATTTAAATAAAATATTCCATAACCTCTTAACGTTGCATTAAAACATTCTTTGCACTGTGAAAAATTCTTCAGTGAATCCAGTTTTTGTTCATTACAAGTTTGAATACTTGCTACTTCTTATGTTTTTGTTACCAGTCCACTGTTATCAGAGTCCACTGTTGCATTTTCAAGAAGTTAATTTTATAGTTTTATGAACCATTATAACTTGAATTTTTAAAAGCAGAATGTCTAGAAACAATCAACGATCAAAAATTGTACAATTAAATCGAAAAGAGTTAAGTTTTTAGAAGAAATTTAGGATCAAAATTCGTAAGACGGAAATCAAAACAAAAACATGTGAGGTCAGAAGAAACAAATGTTGCCAATCGCAAGAGTCGAATTAAAAGATCGAAATTGTTGCCCATCAATTAAATTATTTAGAAAATTATCAGGAATAGTTTTTTAAATTATAATGGGTTGAAACTGCAAAAATTATCGGTAAAAAGCATGTTAAACAGACAACTTCCGGTTTCGAATTCACCACTTCCGGTTTCGAATGACAGCTGTAAAAATATTTCAAACACCTATAACTTTTTTTCTAATTATCGCACAGACAAAACAAAGACAGATTTAGAAATCTAATTGCTTGACCTTTAAAATGGTAAAATAAAAAGAAAATGTGATTTTTGACCGAAAATGGCATTTTTAACGTAGTCGGATACCTTAAGGTGATGGTACCATCTTCACTTTTTTTTATTTTTAATATGTGATATTTGGTTTTAATTGTATTTTATAAAGGGGTTCATATTTAATAAAAATTCCATGCAAAATTTTTTTAATTTGTTGCAAAATGTTTGTAAAATTTAAATATTTTGAACTTTTTAAAGCATTTTCTAAATCCCTAAGGCTTTTTTACATATGCCTCTTTTCTTTCAAAATATTTTTTCCAAGTACCTTATAGTATACTACAGAGAACTGTGCATGGGTTTTTTTCTACTGCTGCTCTTTAAGTTTTTATTAATTTTTTCTAGATAAAATTTCAAAAACTCTCAAAAAAACATTAATTTTGATTTTGAAATTTTTTAGAAAAAGTACTAAACATGTTACAGCTGATTCCAAGCACAGTTTTACAAAACATACATTACAAAACATGCATAAAAATTTCAAACCCATACTTCAATTATCAAAAAAGCCTTAGGGTTTTGAATAACAGTATGTGTACAAAAATTCAACATGGTGAAATATGAGTTTGAAGTTTTCATTCCATGAATATCATGATATAATATTCATCAAATAGTCTGAAACTTTTATAAAATGTTAATTAGCTTATTTAAAACTGCTTACCATAAAAAATTGCACAAATGTAGAACAATTAAACAGCATACTGCCATAATGAATATTTAGAAAAAAAAACGAATCGAAGATCAATATTTCATAAAACTTAGTTTTAATAATTATAAAGAAATAAATACACACACACACACTTCAGAGCTAACTCCATGCTCAGAGCTAATGCACAACATGTACAAAAGATGTTTATGCCTTTATTTTTTATTTCCATGATTTTAAAAGCCTTCGCATGTTAAATATTGTACACGAATGAAAGCAAAATCAAACAGCAATTTACAGGCAAAATATATCAAAATCTAAGAACTATATTTGTGCATTTGTTTAAATAGATATCTTAAAATATTTTAATAATAAAAGTGTTGAATTTCACAAACATGGGATATATATATTTTATATATATATATATCACCAAAAACAAATGCATAAAAATGGGAGAGTTTTTCTATTTTTTGTGAATTAGATTTTTAATTATCTGAGCTATCGAAATGAAATTTAATATTTGTGCTTTGAGAGAATCCGTTTTGAAGTTTTAATTTCATTCATAATAATATCATCAAAAACACGCAGAACTTTTAAATCTTGACCAAATCCATTTGTTCTTCATAGAACAATTCACAAACTAGAAGTTTTGCATGAATTGCACAATTCTTTCTTGAAATGATCTGTTACTGCATATATAATGTCAATCCCATATACGCGCGGTAGAAAAATAATTAATTCATTTTTTATCAGGCTCTTTTCTAGCAGATAATGTGAAATGTTGAAGTTGTAGTTGCTGTCCAGCATCAAATACTGCTCCATAACTTGATAAAAAAAAACGCAGGTAAGGCTTTGAAATTTTGCAGGCATGTTTATAAAGATTCGAGGTATCAAATAAGCCACTAAAAATTTTCGACAGTTTAATGATTTTTAGGGTACCATATCTTCTTAACTAGAGCAAGATATACATGGAAGTAGAAACCAAAATCTTACAAGATTATAAAATTTCCTTTTGTCTTAATTCTAAGAATTGCAAATTAAATGAACTTTAGCTACGTTAAAGTTTGATTATGTCTCCATTTTAGGAAAAAATATGCTAAAATCTTTTTTTTTATCTCCATCCAAGAACACTATCAAATGTTGTAAGGGATTGCCCGTGCCCTCCCTTATTGTGAAAGGGTCGGAAGGAAGATTAGCCATAGTCAATATAAATTCTATTTATTAACAATTCTCAATTACGACACAAATTCGACAACTACAACTACGAAATGCACCAATTACTAAATATGTGAAGCAATCGTTGCGTAGACGAGATATTAGGAGAATTAACAGTAAATGGGATCATTTACTTCGAAGCAATACGTGTTCTAATTCGATTCGTTCTAATCCAAATTTAACGCTTAAATGACCATATCGTCAACCTTAATATTATTCAAATAAGTCACGAAGTCTTCTTGCCTAGCTTCACGCTTATAAATCACTGCAATCCATTAGCAGTCTAACCTCTCCCTCTCTCTTAACTCGAAAGTTCAATCTTTATATACAAGTCTTAATTTACATAATCACATCTTTTTCTTCGGATGAAGATTTCAATAAAATAAATTTCAAAGACCCATTTTTTAACTCAAGTGCACTATTAGTAAGAACACGAATAGACCCGTTACAATGTAAAATTAGAAAAAGATATTCACTTAGAAATCACTCTTTTTCCATAGCATTATAGTGGAAATGGTGGCTGCGGTAGCTAAGTGGTCAAGGTATCCAATCATGACATGCCTGCCATGAGTTCGAGCCCAGTACCACCCAGTAGCCGTGTATGGGAGCGATGCACGTTAAATCTGTCGAGAGCTCAAACATCATCACTTTGGTGTAGCGTGGTAGTTAGGAGAGGGGCTGCCAGCTCAGGTGCCGTTCTCGTCACTCGACCAAGGTTCAAAATTACAAGGTCCGTCGCCAAAAGGCCTCTTGTAGCTGAACAAATCGACATAATCGAAATAATATTCATTCACTCACTCATTTACAGTGGAAATGGGGCACCAAGAGAGATTGGCCTGGAAATGAAAAAAGAAAACGCAAATTTGCAATGTAAATGCGGTTTATCGAGTAGTATAAATGGTTCAAAATAAGAGGCTGTCCCACATTCAATAAGAAGGATGTGAAAGGAAGGAGTTGTACCTCAAAGGAAGGAGTTGAAGAAACTTGTACCTCAGTTCACCAGTGACACGTACCAAAGGGAAAGTAGTTCCAGCAGGCAGGTAAAATTACAAAATATTACGCAGAAGAGCAAGTTGGTCCATTGATAGCATCACAGCGGATAGCTATCAATACAAGTCTATAATCCAATTGCTGTAGTTAGAGGAAAAGCAAGCGCCATGTTTGATTGCCGGGGCAGGCCAAAAGAACGGTGGCACGAGTGGATAGCCAGCATCAAATGAAAACAAAATTAAAAATATTAATCACATGTGTAATCAGAATCTATGGAATATTTATTTAATTTTTAATCGTCTAAACATTTTATTAATATATTCTTATTATTAAAACAAATTTTGTATTGTATTTTGAGAGTAGTTCTAAGTTGAAAATATCATCTAAAAATAAATATTTATTGTTCGTTGCTGTCTTGCTCTGTATGCCGAGTTTCTTCCCTTTAGGTTAAACATTTGCATATATAGATTTATATTGAGAAAATATGGATTTCCTTATAGGAAAACATAAAGATATCTGCATAAATGTAATTTAAGTTATGTGAATATTCTTATTTATGTGATTAAATTTGATCCTTGCTCTGAAGAAGAAAGACACCTGAGGAAATAAGCTGTAGTGGGTTTTAAGAGCAAAAATAAATTTTAAAAAAAGTTACTGGAAGCTTTTTCGGAAATTTGGAAAGTTTTAATGGTAAAAAAAAATTCCTACAAACATCAGTTTTGTTCAAATTTAATGTCTACTGTTCGTTAAATTATTCATGAATCGTTTGTCTCATAAAAAATAATTAGTTAGGAGGAGTTATTTTTAAAGATCAGAAATTTTCAATGTCACATAAGCTTTTGAAAAATTAAATGACATGACTGTTCTGTGTGTGTTTGACAAAATTTTAAAACTAATCTATAAAGCAATTTATTGGAATGTATTTGGTGATGAAAGAGAAAAATTTACAAGCGATTTTATCGAAATAATTGAAATATTTAAAGCATAAAATAAATAACATATTTTCATTTTCATGTGATACAATTTTATTTATCAAAAATGATAATTTCTTGAATTTTAAATAATTCAAATTATGTCTTGATCTTTAAATCTTCGAATAAGTATTTCTCGAAGAAAAACATGGTGTTATAGCATACCTTTTTTCCGTATTAAGCTGCAAAATTTTTTTCTAAAGAATGCAAGGCATATAAAGTTTTAGAAGATTTAAAATTTATAAAAACCATTCGAAATGCCTTTTTCCGAAAAATAATTATGATAAGAACATGGTTGATTTTATAGCGATAACATAATGCCTATTGCTAACAACAGGAAAGCAAGAAAAATAGAACAAAAATTATCTGTTTATAAATATATTTAATTTATAAATTGTTTCAAGTTATTTAAATTTAAATAAAAGTTTATTTCTATTTGAAACCCGCATTGAGGTAAAGTTTCTTTAGGAGCTTTAATGAGGTCATATCATTTTGTTACAAGTACATTAATTGACTGCATTACGTTTTCTCTAGCATCTTTCCCAGAGGCTCAGTTATACAATAGTACTAAGCTATTAGTACAAAATAGTCGATCATTATTAACTGTCACATTAGTCGAGCGTTTCTATTCAAGTTTCCTGTCTAGTCTCTGCACATAACACAGCCTCGTTTTCACAAATTCGTCTGTTAGGATTCAAATTCATTAACTGAAGCACTATGCAATGTAGTTAGACTAACTATTAAGGATAGCAGTCTCAAATTGAAATATACGGCAACACTAAACGCTTTACCATAAGCATTCCATGGCTATTAACAAACGAATGCTTGATTAATATATATATATATATATATATATATAAAGAAAATAAACCACGATTAAAAACACATTTAGACCTAAAATTTTCATGTGTATTCGAACATTGATCGACTAAATAATTAAACTGAAAAAATTACTAATTTTTAAATGGAATTCGTATAAAAAAAGAAATACTTAAAAATAAGAAACATAA
>BMAO01011621.1:0-18037 GCA_019973975.1 Trichonephila clavata | reverse complement strand
GAAATGGCCCAAGATAAACAAATCCAATAGCTGACATAGCCACTTAGAACCCATTCCAGTAAGTTTGAGTTTGAATAAATAACTTTAAAATGGGCTGTACAATAGAGGGTAAAAATTTCCGATATTGTAATTGAGTTTGAAACAGTAGTGTGCATCTCCTGCTCAAAATTCGATATGTTTAGAAGAGAAATTTTGTTGTTTGGCGCCTCCTTCTGCAAGTCGCAAACAACAAAAGACAGAATAAAATCCCTTAACGGACTGTCCCGAATAGGATTTCTTTCGTCTTAGTCGTCTAAGCCTGCACTTCAGACCCGAAGGTTAGCTAGTTTAAATACACTGCCACCTAAGCAGTTTAAGGTCACCATGAATTTTTCCTCCCCTCCGTCAACAACAGCTTGTCTCGAAGTGGTGACCCAGGAATGAACACTAGATGGCAGCACAGCTAACAATACTGGTTGATTATGCATTTATTCAATAGAAGGTCTACCCAAGATATTCTCAACAAATCACGACTTGTTAAAACGTCAACGGCGGCGGCGCCCGCGTCAACTCGACTCGCCATCTCAACAAGAGACTGCTGGCTACCTCAACGGGAAAACGTACAACGACATACCAACCAACTGGATGTTAACAATTGTAGTAATTTGTTGGAAAAACAACTTTTTCTACAATGGTTCAGAAAGTAAAAAACAGCAAAAAACACCTTTCTTCTCTAGGAAAGGGGTATTCAGCGGCTCCTCCTTCTGCAAGTCGCAAACAACAAAATACAGGAATAAATGGCGTTAACGATTGTCCCAGTAAGTAGGGGTTTACCCCAAACCGAAAAACATGGCAAGGGGTCTAAGACAGCAAAGTTTGGGAAACTCTGATTTAGTCCATTAAAATTTGCTTTTCTTGGCATTTGTAAGAAAGTCTCCTAGCCCGGGCACAATTGTTTTTTCCTGCAACCGTCTTAGATCATGACACCTTACATGCATGAAACCTACTACTACTACCACTAAATCAGCATGACACCTACTGCTACTACACCACCTAATCGGCATGACACCTACTGCTACTACACCACCTAATCGGCATGACACCTATTGCTACTACCACCTAATTGGCATGGCACCTACTGTTAAAACGTCGACCTTGCAAGCTAACCACGACAATGCAGATGCTAAGCTTATAGTTACTATCAGAACCGATCCTAAGGCATTAGCCGCATGCGTTCAAAGACATAATGTGCCACCTTTCCGGAGAATTTTTCATCTTTTGACTAATACTTAACATTGACGTTATAAACTCATCTACCTGTATCAGAGTAAAAAGTGAAACATTAATAAAAACGCAAATAAAATTTGAAGTACAACAGGTAATAAAAGTGTAAATAAAAATAAAAATTCATCATCACTGTATAACCATGAGATTTGGCATAAAAAAATCGTTTGTCTCTCCATGATTTACCTTGCAAAATGGTTGTGCATATTTTTTATCAGTGATGAATTGCGACTATTATAATAGAATGGTATATATAAAATAATTTTTAACTATCCCTATACTTATACTAATATGAATAATTAAGAAATTTGTCAACATTAAAAGTAGGTAACTAGTTTTTTTTTTTTTTGATAAAGAAACTCCTATATAAAAATTTTATATTTATTTTATAAAACTAAAATTAAATTTTTTTTAAGCTTATGAAGTAAAGAATTTTAGAAGTGAATGAAACAACGAAAAGCAAATCGTTATTAATATTTTATTTATATATGCCTAATAAATAAATGTTTACATCATTAGTTGGGATTTAAAAAAAAAAAAAAAGTAGCAAATGCTTTAATTTTTTCATTTGTGTATGACATTTACCATGACAAAAACCAATCACATTTTGCGTCATGTTTTTCCGCCAACATTTCAGTTCATTTTTCTAACTGTATCTCTTACTGAACGCACTAATTTCTTTCCATTTATCTTTTAAATGATTATTATTAACATGATAAAATGTTTTATATTTTATATATTTTATCATGCAATCTTTAATCATTTTATCAATATGCAATTGCAGAACACCAAAACTGTTCGACGTTAGGCAAAATTAATTATTTCCTCCCAATTCTTATAATCTAGTTTTTTTCTATGTGATACCGTAGTTATCTTATTATCTCCACATATATTTTATTTATCAAAAGGACTTGCAAATTATTTTTAATTCTTTACTGGTATGATATCAATTTAGTTTTTATAACTCTTGTGAAGTCTATTTATTCGAATTCCGTTTTATTAGTAAGCATTAAAAAACTTTACGGCTTGGAAAAAAAACTTTTTATTAATTTTATGACGCTCTTTTATTTTTAACAACTCAGTCTGTAAGACTCAAACAAGTTAAGACTCAACCTTCCATATTGGAATAATTGAAGTAGACGCGGGAAAAAGATTATTGAATTTTCCGCTGGACGTTAACGAGTATTCTTAGAAGATAAAATTTCCGCCATTTTTTCTTCTTATCTCTTAAAGTATAAAACAACACTGAGAGTAATTGTTATTAATCTCTTCCTCGGTATCTTGGGTAATCTTAATCAAGAACTTTTTTGTGAAAAGTATGCAAAAAAAGTAGTTAATTTAATGAGTATGCAAGAGGAGAGACGTTAGGAGAATGTAATTATTAAGATGTGATGAAATAAATCAATTTAGATGGCAGTTAATGGTAATGAGATTGATTTTTGGTTGAATATCTCATGATTTTTTTTTTCATTGGCACTCAAAAACTTTTTTTCTCGTTCATAAACGGTAAGTTTTACAATACTCGATATGCCATATAAATGTTTTAATTCCCGTCGAAAAAAATTTATCAGAGAATTGAGAATTAATTACTTTGCAGAGGTGGAAAATAAAAATATTTAAAAGAATTGATTAAATTAACTGCTCTAAGCCGCAAGAAATGGATTCTGTTGTGCTTTGCTGGAGGTAATTGAGAATTTTTCATTTTGTTGCCAACTTCAGAATGTATTAAAAACCTAAAGAGTAAGAATATTTCTCTTAAGCTTAAATAATGAGACTGAAGAAAATTCTTATAAAAAATACGTTACATGTCTTGATTAATTACTAACTTGTTTTATTTCATGTCAATATTTACAAAACTGAAACGAGCTTTCTTAATTGCATCTTAAATGGATGTCATACGGTAGAAATAAAGGCAACGAACAATAACAGGAAGAACAATATGTAACATATCGTCTTAGTAAAGCTCAACAGTGAAAAAAAAATCCTTTAGTTTAAATGTAAGCCAAACAATATCAATCGAGTGTATGTGAACTTTTAAAATTTTCCAGAGATGACTGAATCTGAAAAAAAATGGCATGGTGTAGTTGTCATTGTGAATGAAAATAAATGTTTCAGCAAACGTGTTAAAAAGCTCTTTTATTTCTAGAAATAATCTACATTTGAAGGTATTAATTAGGACCAGAAATATTTTTATTGAAAAAATGTCGTATCTAAAGAAATAAAATGGAATAGCAAGAAATTTAATTATTAGTAATCGAAATGTATTCATATTTATTTTTTAATAATAAATGATTAAATTAATATAACTTTTGTTGTATTTATGTTACATGCATTTGTTGTACGATCTGCATTTGTCTTACACATTTTGTTTTATCAAAAACAAAGATTAAAGAGTATGACATTATAATTTTTTTTACTGCTCAATAAATTAATCCGAAAAATTAATTAGAAACTTTTGATTTATATATTTTACATTATATAAGTAAGCTGAATTATTTGTATGTGGAAAAAGTACCCAAAATCAGCATCAGTAGTGAAAAATATGTAAAGAGTGAAAACTTTAAAAATAATTGGATTGAATGCAATTGAAGATTTAAAAAAAAACTAATCTTTAATTTTATATCTTGAGCTTGAATTAAGGAAATAAATATTGAGATTAATTTTACAGAAATACACCTCTTGTCACCAAGAAACGCAAAATCAAGAAGTTGCCAGAAAGGGAAGAAACTTGGCAAACAGATAGACAATAACGAATAGAAAGTAATGTTTATTTTGAAATCATACTCTTAACACACAGCAAGAATAATATCAGCTCAGAAGGCTGTAGAATAACAGAAGAAACAAGATTAGGATACTAAGTCAATGAAAGTACGGATAGCTTTCCATTTTCGGTCACTGTAGTTCACTATTGCAAAAAAGATTCATTCGTGTGCAAAGCAATCTTCTTATTGGACATCATAATTGCTGGTCATTAGGAATCAGTAAATGGTATAGGTACTAATTGATTTGAAACGTCAAGGGGTTTTACACGTAATGCAAAAAGGCAGTAGAAGTGGTTTGTGGTGCCATCGATCGCCACTGTCGGTGGATGTGTCGATCCACACACTCTGGCGTCGTTCTGGCAACATCGTTACCCCTCCAACTTGCCAAGTGTTGTAGTGGCTTCAACCATATTCGGCCCATTTAGGGCACTGTGGACGTGATTGGACGAATGAAACAAGGCGCTCTTTCCAACACATACCCTTTTGTAAAGCCGTCTGCCTGTAGGAATTGCTTCCGTTGTCAGCGACATGGTATTATTTTCTACTTTTTTTGCGTCCTACTTACCACCTGACCGGAACATTTGTTCATGCACCTTAGTACCCAAGGTGGGGAAAGAAAAACTGGGATGTTCACAGTAGGCCTTGACCCTGAGCCATGGGTTGTTGCATCGCTGAGTTTAGTTTAGTTTAGTATCCTTTCAGATAACAGCAACAAAAAAGTGTTGCACAATGATTTCCCTTACAGAAACAATAGCACGGATACTCTGCCTTTTGTAGATTCCTTCCCTTACATTTTACTCAGCGAGGAACGGAGAGCTATGCTTTTAGTATTATTTGAATTAGTTGGAGATATGACTCTTGTGTGTCTGATATTTGCATGACCTTCTTGGTATTGTCACATATTGCAACACAAAGGTTGAATTATAAGTTTTGCAACCAAGTAAAATATGTTAACTTATCCAAACTAATATCTTGACAAGACAATTGAAAAATATTTTTGCTACTGATTTATAATTATCTTTCATGAATCTATGTGGTTTATTAATAAACCCAATACAAAAACAGCGAGAAAAGTATTTAGTGAAATATTTTGTGTCTAAATTATCTGTATGGTGCAAAAGGTATTCGAATATCTTCTTTGTATTTCCAGCAAAACATATGCTTAATTTAGTAATAAATAAACCAATTTATATGGCATATTCAATCGTAAAAACAGTGAAAGATCCCAAGGGCCTCAGAAGTCGTGATCTGTGCAGCTCTGTTTCAGATAAATTAGAAAAGTTCTTGATTGCAAAAGGTACCTCCCCCCCCCCCAAACTTGCTGCTAATAAATTACCATTCACAATTCACATTTTCTTTTATTTCACAAGAGACATAATTCCTCAAATTGAGGAACGCCGTCCGTACATTTAATGAGTTGGATTCAGAAAGATATCCTCTTTTAGCTATGAAGGTATTTTTTTTAAATAAAACATTGTGTCTCTGGCTACGAATCTTGTTACACTTGTGTGGAAGAAACATGTGACACGAGTTGTGAGTGTCATGCAATCTATTACAGATGTGACGCTTGCTTTGTGTCGAAGTAGTCACGATACCAGGATTCTCCTCCTACTTTTGGGAGGGATTTTGATTGAATAGGAGGATCAGAAAGAGGGGTCAAACTCGCCAAATTTCTTTGGTCACGTCATCGTTGTGTTCTCTTCTTCTAGAATACAAATTAGGGAAAAGTGAACTCTTTCAGTACTTTTATTTGTAATTAGACCGCGTCATCCTATGGTCGGATTTGTTATTTACCAAAATTCCTTTAAAAATATTTAGAATAATCTGGTATTTGTGAATAATAAATAAACATACCTTACACAAAGTTTTACTTTCTTTTTTAAATAGTGCCATTTGAAAGAATTCAATATAAATGCACCTTTATTTTACATAGAAATAAAACTTTAAATATCATGATACTTTTTACAGAGTATTTGAAACAATAAAGAAGAATGGCAATTTTTGGAGAGTAATGATTTCGAAAACTGATTAAAGTTATGCAGTCTTATTCCATAATTGTTTTTTTAAAGAAAAAACAAGTTTAAATATTGCTCTTGTTAAGAAAAAAATAGAGAATTGAGTACTTCACTTTCATGCGACATAAAATTATAATAAAATTACGAATATGTTAAGGACATTACAATATATATATATATATATATATATATATATATATATATTATATATATAATATCCCCTTTATCAAACAAAACTTCAGTAAGTAAGCTAATAACTGAAGACTTTTTATCAAAAGAAGCCAGATTTTATATTTAAGTATAATGCGAACGATAACAATGGTATTCAAGATACCTTCTCAAAAACTGAAAACAATATCTAGAAGAGAAAGTAGCGAGGCTGCTGTTGAAAACTGTATCACAAATAACTCTCCATTATAAAAACAATATAAATTTTCTTCTATATCAGTTAGCAGAAGCAGTAGATGTGATCAAGGTCATGAAATCACAGTTTGTATTGTTTTGTCGAGTTGTGCATTTGAGTTCTAATGTCACTGAACTCCCACTGTGTAGATTAATTGTTTATTTACGTCGAACTTTGAATTTATGTGATAGCTATTGGTGAAGCACCTTATTATTTTGAACTTTGGTTGAGTAATGTGGATAACATATAAACGGCACTTTACTCCACACTTTTTCCACTTTACTGCACACACACTTTTCTCTTTTACTCCACACTTTTTCTACTTTACTGCACACACACTTTCTCTTTTACTCCACACTTTTCCACTTTACTGCACACACACTTTCCTCTTTTACTCCACACTTCAAACTTTTACTCCACACCAATGGGAGGACTTAGAGAGAGCCGTCGATATATTTAACGTCTATTAGCCCCTCTGCATAACAAGTCTTCAATGACAGTAGGAATCGAACTTACGACTCAACAACGCTGGTCACAAGTTCGTGACCAAGGTTGCTATGGTACCATGACTACTTCGCAGGGCTGATGTCTGGGTGGTTAATGGGCTCAAAGTTAGTGAGGTGTAGAATCTTGGAGAACGGTTTTGATCAAACTTGCGATATCCTTTCCCAATAACCCTCCTTTTGCACCTAAGTTTGACTTTAATAGACATTTAATCAGTATATTAGCGCACATATTGTTAGATAAGATCATTTAAATGAATTGTATCAAGGAAAAATTAATAAAACTCATTTTCCTATTTCCATATGTTTTCAGAAACAATTATCTCTTTAAATGAAGTGTACATTCAAGATATTTTAGACATTTTACATCAGTTAATAAATTTTTTAACTCTGAATATTTTATTTTGGATAATTTATGTGGATATGAAACAATTCGATTGGAGAAATTATTGGGGCTCGTAAAACTGTTAAATTACATCAGATAAATGTACGCGAGATAAATCTTTAATGCAGTTTGATTCATAAAGAAGCATACATTTTCAAAGTACTATAAATCAATAACAATGTAAGATATTATATATCACCTGTAACAGAATTGTATCGACTATTTTAAGTTTTGTTGGAGACAGTTGCAGATGTTGTATGTTTGAAACCTTAGTCACATGAAATACATTGGGCCGTTACTCCATTTCCGCCCAAACACGTGTTAAGATATCAAGTCCATTGATATCGGATGGGATACGATATTTCAGCCTCAACCATGACTTTTGCACAAACAACGTTTTAAGTTTTTTTATATGATTGTCAGATAGATTTTCTCATTGGAGATTCTCAGAATCGTGATCGAAAATACCGTTGCACAGTAGTTGTGGATGCCATTGAATAACCAAGAAAGAGCTTTTTCCACTGCCAACACCACCATTTCAACTGATTAATTACAAGAGACGCTTCTATTGCTGAATCACTTCCATCTGGGTCTACACCAGGGGTCGGCAACCTATGGCACGTGGTAGAATTCTCAGTAGCACTTTGCACAACTAAACAAATTTCTCAAATTTTGAGTGGATGGAAAATGATAAATCTGTAATGGACCTTATTCGACAAACATCTTCAGAATTATGGACATTTACAGAATTACGGAAAAAACAAAAAAAAAAAACAGTTAACTCTAAAGATATTTTTACAACTAATTTTTAAATCATTAAATATCATTGCTAGACAAATTGAAGGAAGAACACTGCATGAAATCTGTTTTCCACTTTTGGTTCCGCATATCTAAGAAAAAAATCTTTCCTCGTATGAAAAATATTTTGAGCCCACGAAGAAATTGTTTAATAACTGAATGCTCAGAATCGTGTCAAATTGAAAGTCACACATTATACCGCTGATTTTGTGATATGAAACTAGAGTAGTGCACAAGCCCTAGGTAAAAGGACCTATTTTAATTTTTTTTTTAATTTTCTTTGAAGCAATAAATATATTTTATGCTGCTTATTTTTATGTTAAGGAATATCTTTAAATGATGCAAAATTGAAATATAATAAAATTGTAAATCTATATTATTGAACTCTACTCTCTAACTCTTCATGCCTTATCGCGGGAATCCAGTTATTTCAAAATGGTCTTCTGTGTGGCACGCTGAACCATATTGGTAGTTTGGCTTGGCATGCCAGAGCGAAAAAGTTACCGAACCCGGTCTACACACAAACTGTAAGAGTGCATCTACCTAACGACTTGCTGAAGGCCTAGCTGTCGTTAAATGCTTCTGTTTTATAGCATCTGGAAAGTGTATACTTCTTTATGAATAACTCTGTATTATATTGTAGGTTTATCATGTATTTCCTGATATAAGTAAGTCATTTCACTAACCACTGTATCTTGGTTAGATTTTGCATAATTTTTAATTCAGAGCTTTAAAGGAAAACGCTCCGCAACGGTTTTTAAATTTGCATACTGTAAGGGTTTAAATATTAGTTAATCAATACTCTTAAGATACATCAGGAAGAAATGAATATATAAAATGTATTCAGGATGTTTTAGATAAACTAAACATATTTTTAATTCCTACTATATGCATCAAACTAACTAATCCATAATATTAATAATGTTATTCTCTTATTTTCTTTTAAAAAATGTGTTATTCAAGTGTATTTTAATTAAAAAATACAACAAGAATCTTTCTAGATCTTTGATATGTTCTTTGTCTAAAAAAAATACCTTAAACTATTCCTGATAGAGATAGCCAGTATAGAGTAAGTCTCTTCATAATATATTTACTGTAATAGTAATATGGAGTATCTCTAATATTTATAGTCTTTCATATTTATCAGAAATAAATAGTGTCAGAAAGAGCACACACATATGTATATTATATAACCTTATTTATCATCCACTGAGATATTCATGCGCCACGAGGAAAATAATAGATACTTTAATCGTTGTTTCGTGCGGTGGATCATGTAATATCCATTAGAAATACATATTTGAGTGAATTTGTCTTCATTACGACTTCCTCTTTTTTTGCTGTTGGTAAGAGAATGTTGGCGAACATTTTGAATGTTTCTGTTTTAACCCAACAAAACAGTGTCATTCTCCATCTCTTACGAGTAACCTCGGTATTATATATTTTGATATATCTATAGAAAAATTTCTCTGTTGTACATAATTTTATGCATGCGAGATGGAACTATGAATTAACAAAAAAGAGACCAAAAGACTACTTTAAATGGGAAAATATATGTATTGATTTATTGACTGTTTACTACTATTGCTATTAGAAGCTACATGAGAATTATCCGCGCGGAGATTGGGTAATTACGTCTTATGCCTTAGAGCAGCAGTACTCAACCTGCGGCCCACCGAGCCTTTTTAAGTGGCCCGGTCAGTGCCCATTACTCTGAAAAATTCCCTTAATTAAGAACAATGTATTAAAAATTTGGTGTAATTAAATCAAATATATCAATTTTGCTTTTTTTGTCAATCTCGTATGAGTGTGAATTGTTATTCTTTCTCTATTTGTTAAACGGTTACATATATCGTCTCAAGACGATTGGGAGGTTAATTATTTTTGTAGTGAAAAACAAATATGGATCAGTAATAGTTTGATTTGTCACGAGTACTGTATTTAAAAAATACAAAAAAAAACAAAAAAAACAACAAAAAAAAAAACAGGAATCATTTAATAGCACTTTTTCTTGAATATCTCTTTTAAGAGGTAAGGAATAGGCCTTATTGAATAATCTTCGCAACAGCAACAAAGGGTTTTGTCAGTGGTAATGTCACAGCGGTAACAAAGATATCTTATGAAGTTTGTTACATTATTACTAATCGTATGAAACCGTTATCTGATGCAGAAATTGAGTAAGAGTGTTTCTTAAATGCTTCTAATTCAGTGTTAGTGACAAAAATTAAAACTATAAAAAATATAATTCAAAAAAGCAAAGCAGGAGTTACAATATTTTGATCAATTTTCCACATTTTACCCCTTTTCCCACCTTTTATCCATATCATGTGGTACGAGGGAAATTGCTAACATAAGTCTGCTGTACACCATGAATTAGCTGACATATATATATGCGGCCCAGCAGAAAAAAGGTTCAGTACCCCTGCCTTAGACCAATCCCGTCAAATAAGAATAACGTCACCAAATTTTGTGATATGCACCCAAAAGTGGAAAACTATTTCCACTTATGTTTCAAAATAATATTTTTGCTTACCAAGGCTCGGATATACTGTTCTCGCGCATGCTCAAACACAACAATAATTGATAATAATTTCAATGTTTATAATTTGTAATATTCTTTGTTTTTTTAGAAATGAATCATTAGAATTTGGGACATATTATATACGAAAGGGAAAACATTAGAGTATTTCTAAGAATACGATCTAATATGTATCTGAAAGACAATATAGTGATATTTTGGCATATAGTGAAACAAAAAACAGGAATCTGGAAGACCTCATCGGATCTGGAAGAAAACATTTAGATTCATACTCATGCGAATTTATGTGGCGTCTTCTACACACACACACACACACACACACACAAATGTCACGATTAAGAATGCAGTTATGAAGGCAAGGCCTTTTTTTTATTTGAGCATCAACTGCACGTGCGCCGTGGTTTTGTCTCCAGGTGAGCTTGTTACTGTAGGTGAGAGATAGTCATAATGTGTAATGAGCATCAGTATACATCAATTACAGTAATAGCTGAAGCCAAACATTGTAATTATTTCTTAGAGAGTCACTCACAATAGCAAATGATTTCCTTCTTTAAAGAGAAAATATGGGGTGTTCTCCCATAAATTTAAATTAGCCATGAAATTAAAAACATGAAATAACTGATCCTGATAAAAATTCCTTTTCGCTAATTTATCCAGGGTGTATCAGCACAGTGGTTGCAAAGGTTCAGCACAGATATACTCTTAGATGATGGAAAATCCCACAGTAATGCATAGTCGGAAACGCTTTCCTGGCACGATAGTGACGACACAAGACACAAGAAACACAGGGTACTAATCAGAGGAGAAAACATGTTTAATATTCTTAGTAGAGAAAAAATGTGTGTGTGTGTGTGTGTGTGTGTGTTGGGTAGTTTTCTACTGGTGTATGCGATAGATGGCGCTACGCAAACCGGAGCATCACATGATGGTCCATGCTAAGACGTGGATTTTGCTGCCGCATGGGCTATAAAGCCTCATTTCACCTGCCGACAGAGTGGTAGTAGGATGGAACATTACACGCACGCGCGAACGCCGAGCTCGCTGATATGCATCTGGCATACGTGCTGCTAATGGCAAAGGATGAGCCGCACAGTAGGCTATTCGCACAGCGTTACAGCAGGAGGCAAACTCCCAGCCACACTTTCTTTGCACACTTGCACCGAAGATTGTTCAATGGTTTATCCTTCCTAGTGCCTCTCCAAGTGCTTAGTGGATCCTTTCTAGTGACACACAGAAACGCGAGCCTCTTACTAATCCTCTTGGTGAAAACTATTTCTTTTAAATGCTATTCTGTTGAAAACTTTCTCCCGAAGAAGAAGACACGGTTTTTAACAAATGAAGGAGGATATTTAAGCATTAACTTTTAGATACGTGGAATTAGTGGTTAGGAATTAGCAGTTAGTGATTAGCGGAAAGTAGCTGTGAGGTAGCCGAGAGTTGCTCGACGATTAATTGTTGACAAATTAAGGATGGTTAATTGACGATTTAGTCAATAAGGTGCGTTAAATTAATAACGACTAGAAGTCGAATAGCTGAGAACAGAATTACGATTATTCAGACCGTATAATACTAAAAACGTTCTAAGAGTAAGTTATTCGAGTTATAATTAAATATTAAGTATTTCTTCTACCGTGTTTTGCTCCAGTACTTTAAAAAGTGCATTTCCTATACCTGGGGTGTTAAAAATTAAGTAAAAGAAAAATAAATAAGAATTTTCTGATTATGATTGATCTTTATTTTAACCCTCAAGCACCGATGGACGTGGCAGCACGTCTATCACAACCTAACGAAGAATAAGAACGCCAAACAACGAGAAAACAATGCTGGATCTGGTACAGACAATCACGGCACCTGTAAGTGGTCTACCCCTTCAGTATTGGGATTTCCCATACAACGTTCGGGGGGGGATTCTTCACATTAAAACACACACCCTTCCATGCGTACTTCGATAACGGTTGTTGTCTCTTTAATGTTCTTTTTTCTTAGTATTTTGTTGTTCTAAGGATAAAAAACAAACACGATTTCTCTCTTATTCGTGTCCTGTCTTTCTTGTGTTTTGTGTCGTTCACTACCGCGCTAGGAAAGCGTTCTCGACCATGCACTGCTGTGTGATTTCTCATCGACTAGGTATACTCTATCTGGTCTGAAAGTTTGTAAATCTTGTACTTATACACTCTGGATTACGTTCATATATTTTCATAAATCGTCAGTACAGCAAAATAGTCGGCAAATAAAATAATCTTTGAAGAACATAGTAAAGTATTCTCATGAATTTACTATAAAAAGTACTTTTCATTGTTAAGTATAACTTTTGAAAATAAATTAAATATCTAAATATTTGTATGTAATGACTAAGCAAATTGAAGAAGAAGTTTAGGACATACATTATACGTCTTTAAATATAGTTATTCGAGCAAAAATAAATATTTATATAATATTACTTATCATAATCTAAGAGTTTTTTTATAATTCAATTTCTTCAATAAAAATACTACTCCCAAAATTATTAATTCTAATTTTGTACTGTTTTAAAGTTTATTAATGTTGTGATAGATGTCCTCTCGGTTCCATCGGTGTTTGGGAGTTTGAATAAAGGTCAGCCACAATGAGAGCGAATCTTTTTTATTATTCTATCAATCAATTCAAATAATCCAAGGTAAGAATTTCACCTTTAATTAAGTGTTGGAGCAAAAGCATGGTAGAAGAGGTAATTAATATTTGATTATAATGGATTTAACTTGCTCTTGGAACGTTTTGGTAACATACGTTCTGAATAATCGTAATTCCGTCCTCAGCTACTCGATTTCTAGTCGACATTAATCTAATTCAACTTATCAAATCGTTTTATCTAATCAACTTATCTAATTGAAACTGATCAAATTGTCAATTAACTATCTTTAATTATTCAACAATTAGTCATCGAGCAACTCTCGACTAGCTCATAGCTATTTTCCGCTAACCACTATTTTTCGTACCTAAAAGTTGATGCTTAAATATCATCCTTCATTTACATAAATAGTACCTTCTTTTTCGGTAGAAAGTTTTCAATTGAACAATATTTAAAGCAATAGTTTTTCCCAAGAGGATTAGTATGACGCTCGCAGATAGATCCCCTTTACAATGTTTCAAATAATAAGCCAACAAAACTTCAGTTGATCTAATAGAAAAAATAGCTTATTGCATATCATTGCATTTGAGTAACCACCTATTGTCCCCCAATAATAATTACCGTTACTCCTACACGCAATAATCAAATACTACTAATTTCTACACCAATTCTGTGTTACTCAGATTCAAATATAAAAACCACTTTTCAAATATTTAACGTTTCAACAAAGACTAGTAAAGAATTTTAATATAGCAAGATAAATAATATGATAAATTCTAGCCATTACGCCTTTTAGAACACCGAAAAAAGAATGACGTTTACAACTCACATACGAAACTACTTGATAAACGAGTTACATGAAGCAACATAAAAGAATACGTGGAAATTCTATTCTTACATTGTATGCTTTTTCCCTTGACAAAGTGAATTCCCATGATTCGATATTCTGCATCATTTTTCATTTACTGTTTCAAAGATGGCACTGAAAAAATCGCGCCATACAAGAACGCGGGGCAAATTTTTCACTTTCTAACATGCCAAAGAAAATTGCCTTATTAGAATCGAGTCATCACGCTGCCGTGCAAGAAGAATAAAGCATTTTGTAAGTCAGAAATCGGGGTTTGCAAGAAAGTATAAAGAAAGACACGTTCGTCTTACGATCTTCTGTCAGCATCGCGAAATTAAGAACCCTGAGATAAGAAGGATATAAAGGACAGCGAGATGTCAAAACTCTTCACTACATCGCCATGTTTGGTCACGTTTTGGATGACAATTTGCAATGGTTGAAACAATGATGTGCAGAGTAAAATTTACGAAGAAATCTTCAAAGATTTTTTCTTGCATATTAATTTTTAATTATTATTTTGTAAGTTTCAATATTTATTAAAATTTTTTCAATTAGAAAGATTTTATTTTTGGTCCTATAAATGCTTGTGTTAGTGAGTTCTTTTTCATCTTTCAAAGTTGCTTATGCACACATTCTAAGAATTAATTAGAGAGATTTTTGTAATTTAGTATATAATGTTGTTAAAAGTTGTAATAAAAGTAGGATTGATTACCTGAATTATATTTTTGATTGAAAAGAAAATTTACGAATAAAAGCTCGTATTTTTAAATTGTATTTGTGTTCGAATTTTTTTTTTATTTAGACAAATTAATCAAACAATATCGAAGGAAAAATAAAATTAATCCTATCAAAAAAAAAGATCTAAATTTTTAGTGTCAATTACGCAAGCGTATTTCCTCTAAAAGCACGCGTGATATATGCTTGAGAAAAATGCTTCATAAGCTCACGTGCTGGTTTCTACGCTTCATTCTTTGGTGCTGTTTGATAATTTTCCTGTCTATTCTAAAAGCATTCAGTGAATTTTAAAAACTAAAAATTTTAATGAGCACTAATAAGGTATGGATAATGAAATGAGGTGGAAAATTCTTAAGATGTATGAAGGAGGGTAGTTAAAGACATATTGCTTGATATTTTATGTAATGCCAGGCACTTCGCGCAATTTATGAAAATGGCACAATGTGACGGATACTACTACATCTAAGAGCATAAAGAGAACAAAATAAATGTAGGTATTTTTCCTTTATAGTTAGATGCAGTAGGATTGCAATATATTCCCAATTGTCCTTTGAACGTAGGAAAAGAACACAAGTGTCAAGGGTTATAGTTCAGAACGTTTCATAAGAGACATCTGTTTGTAAGACCTAATGTTTATATCCCTCTCAACTTTGTGAGCGTAAGACCCGTTCAATATAGTGCACAGAAGATCCATAGTAGTTTATTGATCAAGAAAAGGACATTGCTTTCATTGATGAGTCCATATTCAGCTCAATCGCTGACTCTAGAAGTATCTTCATTTGGAGGGAATCAAGGATCTCCAACATCCAAGAAAGTTACTGTTATGGACTGAAAGGTTATATGGCATTGGCTAGAAATCTGTACTGCGATTCAGCAAATCTCGATCTGTTCGACAGATTCCCTGTGATTGCTTGAAGTATAGATATAATATTTTTATAATCCCTTTTTTTCTTTTAGAAAGGCAATTGGCTTCGATTTTATTTTTATGGATGACGAAACTCATTCACAAAGAGCTAGCCCATTTTGTCGAAGAACCTTTGGAAAAGGAGGATTTCAGAGAGGTGTATTGGGAAGACAGATCTCAAAAAATGAACTCTTTAAAGTGCATTTCGGATGTTCTTTAGAGAGTCTATCACCTTATCCTTTCTAGAACTATCCAGAACTTGAAAGCGGTGCTGTTGGGTATGGAACCGATTGATACAGGAACATGTTAGCTGTCTTATTTCCAACATAAATTCATGCTGCTTAAAATGTTTAACTGTAAGAGCAGGGTGCATTCTTCGTTAATCCTTTTTGTTTCCTTTAATTTAGGTTTGCTTGCGTTAATGAAAAGTACGCATGATTATGTATGTGTAATAAAACTACTTTTTTGTACTTATTAACATATTAATACACCTAATTTCTGTAAAACCCGTCGATTACTTCTGGACGTATTAAACCAAATGGGAAAATACTCTTAGTTCTGAACACTAAACTCGTTTTATCGATCAAACGAATTCTATCCTAAAAATGTTTCAAATGAGTGAGTTTTGTGTTTCATATGTTTCAAATGAGCCCTTTGAAGCAACGTTAGAGCTATAAAAAACTTCTTAAAACTAGTCCATAAGCATAACATAGTTTTATATGGCTTTACAGGCTATTTCTTACGACAACTGGTCGAATTTTTTATCCAACGTACAACTTAAAGAGCTGAACGATATGTTAAAGACATCTTGTAACCAACTGCAACATCCTTCATGGCACGTCCTCCCCTCAAGAGCCATTTACCAACCAGATAATACCAGGTTCCATATGGCTCTGCTTTTTTTGGAATGTTCATTTCCCTTGATACTCTTTTTTGGACTGTAAGAACACTAAGAAGTAAGACACCTATGGAATATTTATGGGATATGATAGGGTGCCAGATTCGAGTATTCCAAAATGTCGCAGATCCGTTGCAACAGTTGATGAACAACGTGTAGAAAAATGTTTCTTGAGGACAGATTACGAATTTTTATCTTTTGTTTCACAGACGTATATAATCATACATTGCTTGCAGGGCTTGGGGTGATTTTCTCTGATAAGGTATTTTGCATGAGAATGAGAAAATTTTTGTTATATTTGGGGAAGGTAAGACAATGAGAAGAAATTATTATGTGTGGAAAATATAATTTAGTCTATTCTAGAATTACATATTCTAAAATTTTTTAATTGCATAAGAAAGATAAAGATATTTAGTAGGTAGAAATTTATTAAAAGCTGAACTGTTTTAATCTGGATTTGAAGTGAGCAATGAGGTTTTCATTAAAATTAATTTAAATGTTTCTGAGGAAAATTTTGAATTTAGAGCAAGTTTTGGAAAAATATTTACATTTTTAGCAGCTGCTATATTTGAATTATTATTAATTTCTTTTTTCAATTCCTAAAATATATATATATCTTGTTCAGATTTTCAACCTTTAATAAAATACTTAACCTCGTGTTTGATAGAAAAATCTAAGCTTATCATCTTTTTTTTTTGTTTCAAAGAGATTGAAATCATGTGACTAAATTTAAACATTTATTTAAAAACAATTAAAATGATAATTTTAAGAATATATTTAATTAGGATCGAATAATTAATATAATTATAACTAACTGGATTATATTTTACTTTTTAGTTAAAAACATTGAATGATATTTATTTATTATGCATTTATTTTACATTTGGTTAAAATTTTTATTATGGGGAAATTTTAATCAATTGTTCTTTTAATTATAAAATATGTGCGACATTCTCTATACTTATTGTTCAATACCATTGAGAACAGTTTTTTTTCGGTTAAAATAAAGGAAAGCATGCACCAAAAATGACGATATTTAATTTTGGGAATATGTTATTAGATTTTGTCGACAAACCCCTCCACACAAAACCAGTTTAGTGTTTTACTTTAAATGTTGTCGAAAAATTTAGGAATTAGTGGACCTGTATCCTACGCTTCTTTTTAAACAACATGACATTTAAAGCATTTAAATTATAATTGGCTTCATTTTTGCGACGCTACATATATTCTAAAACAAAGCATAGTATATTACAAACAAAAAAAATAAACATGAACTACAAAGTCTCATTTAAAAAAAAATTGTTAAAAAATTATTGATTTTTTAAAAAAAATGAAAAAATTGTAAAGAAATTACATATTGATTTTGAGTTTAAAATA
>BMAO01011620.1:0-56912 GCA_019973975.1 Trichonephila clavata | reverse complement strand
TGTGTGTGTGTGTGTGTATGTCCTTTCAAGGTAAAAGTTTAATTCAAAGCATCCAAAAAGTTAAAAATTGAAATTCTTTGCATATGTCTAACGAAAAAAAATGAAAAGATTGTTCTTCGCAATTTTTTAGAGGTTACCGGATTCGTATGTAGCTGACACCTCAATAATTTTTTTTAAAAAACGTTCTAAAAATTATCGGTCTATACCCGACATACGGTGATAAAATTTATGACACATACTGCATTATATATTTAGGATAAATAGAAAAAAAATTTATATACATATGAAAGATTCTAAAATGTAACGTGTTATTCTGGTTTCGAAGTATTTTTAAACTTTTGAAGTCCGTGATGTGAAAATAAACATACCTCAATATAAGAATATAAACTTACAAAATTTCTGCAGAATTTATGATCAAACTCGTAAAAACATTTCTTTCTCGTCATATCTCTCTTCTATTTACCGAAAGAAATGTTTAGGGAATTCACTCAAGACCATCGGAAATGATAAACTAATTTCCTGGATTTTTCTTCCCTTTTCCCAGTTCGAAATTTATGTGTCCCAAGTGGATTTCTAGTTCAGTGAATCGGAACTAAAAAGTGGAGATATATCTTCTTTCGGTGCCGAAAAGATTTATTCCCATTTCAAAGAACGTCGAAATAATGTATGAGAGAGACATTCCAAACCGTCATTTCGATAACCGTAATCAAATTTATCTCGTTTATTGCACGAGTCACTGAAATAAAATAAAGTCATTTCGCAATTTTCATTCATACTCACCAAATATTTTATCAGAAAATATTTTTCATCGCCTGTCAAACACTATTTGCTGTTTATCGAAGAACCAAAAAATTCCGAAGAGAGATTAATTGAAAGCTATGATCATTAATTTTGAATACTTTGGAAGAACTGAATTATGCTGGCTTTATACCTTTTAGATGTTAGAGAAGAAATTTAATTAACTGAACTTAATTCAAATTAATTAACTACCCATTTAACCATTAATAACGTATCTCACATTTTTAACAACGTGATAACTTGGTGAACATACACGAATTATTAAAAAAAGGCAAAGTTAGGAATTATGA
Source organism: Trichonephila clavata (assembly GCA_019973975.1). Lineage (NCBI taxonomy): Eukaryota > Metazoa > Arthropoda > Arachnida > Araneae > Nephilidae > Trichonephila > Trichonephila clavata. The sequence goes on along the minus strand of BMAO01011620.1, from coordinate 55,824 downwards.
GTAGTTGGAATACTATACATGGAGAGCTGTGTGAATAGTTCCTTTTTCTCTTCAGAAAAATGAGAATATTCATAATTTAATGAAACTGTTTAATTGCGACTGAGATGCTAGTCGTAAATTTAATGCTACTAACATTGTTAGTCTTCTACAGGGTTATTTATAATTCCCTCCAGGGTTCTAAAGCATTATAATATAAAAAAAACTAAGACGAATACAGAAAAAATAGCATTTGGAAGAATGGTTAAATATTTCATTTATATACTTTACAGGTGCTCTACGTATGAAACTTTGGTTATACAACAGACATCAATGCACTGATCCAAGTACTGTCGAATGGACCAGCAGCAGTTCCTAGATATTGTGCAAGAATCTTTGGGCTGGACGAAGAGTGGGGTTTTGAGTCACCCAAAAAGACAACTACAAAGCATGCTACAAGACAAAGCATGCGTTGCATGTTGTGAACAGAAACCTCCTGTACAAGATACGTTAGCAGCTTCATTTAGCCTTTCACTCACCTGACTTGAACCACATTGTACAGTTATGGCTTGAACTTGAAAAAGAATAAGAAAATTTTGGCTTAATGACAAAAATTCTTAAAAAAACACACTGTCTAAAAGACTTGGTCTGAAATAACCCCTAACACCACAGAAAATCTTACTGTTGTGAATTCGTCATCAGCCTTGATTTTAGACTGTTTTATAGATGGCGCTGGCTGTTTTTGCCTACATATAAAAGAAGAACGATAGCTTTGTATGTTAGTGATTTTAAGTTTTAATGTGTGTAGCTAGTAAAGTTATTTTTTTACTTGTGAAAGTTCTTTTTAATGTTTTTAACTCTAGATTTTATGTTAATAAAGATATTTTATATATACTGCCAGGTAAGTGGTCTCTATCTGTTTATGGATTCGAGCGAGTGGGGGTGTACTATTTCTGGAACCTGCACAAGTGTCGGGTAGACACATTGATAGTTTTGGGTGTTGAGGTGTAAGGTCAGATGTGGTTCAAGGGTTGTACCCCAACACTTACTTCATATATGCTAGGAAGTTGGAAGTCGTAATTTCCACGAGAAGTGACCAACAAATTATTGATTTTATTATTTGTACATCATAAGTATTAATCTGTTGTTACTTTTATACTGTATGCAGACTTTTATGACACGCATATTTCAATTAATTGTGATTTATTTGTCCTGTACTTTGAGTTTTCTTGTTTTTTAATCAGAATGTCTTGGCATTTACCTAATAATTAATACATATGCCTTCTATAACATAACATCGTGCTTGACGTATTAATCGTAAGTTTATGCAGACTTTTGTGATTGAGTGTATATGAAAGTAGGAAACTGTGTTTCAATAACTATGCTTTAAAAATGTTTTTATAGTTAAAATTTGAAAGATAACAGTAATATAAGTAAAATAAAATTAAAGAAAAAATGAAATGAAATAAATAAAAAAAATAATACCAAAAGACGTGTTTTCTTTTAAGTAATGTAGTTCACGTAATGTTCTGCATACTCCTTTCTAAATATTCAGCGGTATTATACAAAGCATCGTAGCTAGCAAGAATTCACTAACATTTAACCAATCATTCTTAAGGTACCTGGGACGTCTGCAGGATGGAAAAATGAACTTTTTTGCATCAACTTTAAATGGTTCTCACTTACTTATTAAAAGCAACGGAAATAAAATTTTTACGTTAAATTATCTGTATATTTATGTACTTGTTTTTGTAAAAATATTTCATTTTAGATTACAAATAAATCTGTAAAAGCAGTAATTAATCAATAAATATTTTTTTTTAATTTCAAGCATGTTCTTACCTTTAGGTACACTTTGCATAAAATCTAGTTCATATATAACTATAAAACTTCACGGAGTTTTTGTAAACATAAGAATCCATAAAATGAATGAAATGAAATTTTAAAATATGTAAATTAAAATTTTTTTAATTTAGTGATTCAATGTCCTTTAAATTTTATGCAGAAATTGTGTTATATCTGAAATTTGTGAATGTTTATTTGAAAACGAATTCATTCACTTTGTTAAAAATTTGCTAGTCTTGCAATATCAGCAGTATAGGTAAAGTAGATTTTGTGGAAAGTGTACCGGAATCACCAAAAAATGCATTTTGAGAAAATTGCAAATAAAGATATTTTCATATATAATTCGTAAAATAATATATTTTAATACAATACAAAGCCATGCTATTGTTAATTGGATTATTTTGCATCATTTCTCAGTTCTTAAATTGTAAGTTTAAAATATCTAAATTCCTTAGAATTATTTTTAATCAACCTTTCCCTTCTTCATCAACACGTGTTATCAACGATTCACAACTTCTTTCATTTAAAATACCAAAGTCTTATGTCTATAAGTTTTAGTATTTTTACTTCACTTTGAACATGATCATTACATGATACTGCAGAATTCCTTACACATATTTTTATTATTATAAAAATACACAAATAAAATGTCTTTGATGAATTTAAGAAGTTACTTTGATGTCTAATTTAAATGAAACTCTGTTTTTTAAAAATTATAACAAAAGAATCTCTGATTTTGTAATCATACATATAAATATTTATTTATTTTAAAATTAAATCAACTATAATACACATATAAAGTTATTCATGAGCATTAAAATGTTAACAATAAGCAGTTAGGAAAAACGAAATGTCAATTTTACAAGCTGTGTATTTAATTTAGAATAATCCTCAAAATCTACTTTGTACTTTATCCGCTTGATTTATAATTTAAAAACTACATGAATGTTTATAAATGCAAAACTAAACATAATTAACATTTCAAAAAACAAATTTTTTTTTCAAAATTTTGTAAGAAATCATTTAAATCTTACGTAATTTTTGCTCAAAAAATGTAAAATTTTCAATAAATTTGAACATTTAATATAGAAAAATTACACTCTTTGAATAGAAAAGTTAGTTTCTTACAATACTACGGATTTTGAAGAAAATGTTCCTGAATCACAGTTATTTCACGTTTGCTTACAATTTTAAAGTTCAGTTTGCTAGCGTTATTTTGATCGAATTCTCATAAATAGTGCATCTAAAGATGCAGCAAAGATCCATCTTTTTTTTAAAAGTAAAATAAAAAAAAATCCAAACTTGAATCACCTTCACGTCCCAGTTACCTTAATATATTTAAAAATTGAGTCTATGCCCTGATTCTATCAGTAGGGAACTATGGTGTATCGTAAAAGTTCATCTATTGGTGGAGTTTTTGACGGCAAAAATATAAAAAAATATCTTTTGTCTCTTTTGCTTAACACGTTCAGCATTCTAACGTGTTCAAACGCTTAAACCATTCACGAAACACATGTCGGTGCTTCTAATGCTGTTGTGTGTAATGAGACGGACATAATTTTTTTATATATTTTTACCGGTCTTAAGTGCCATCTGTCGGTAAACTTGTAACTTATTTTGAATTTTTTAATTCTGTAACTAATTTTTTTTTTGTCGTTTGTTCCAACCAGTGAACAATTTTCCAAACAAGCCAGAATTCTGTGGTGTCGGACAAAATAGACATAAAACATTTTTCTATAGTTCTCCCAGTCAGAAGAACCATCTATTTACGAACTTTGTAACTAATTTCCAAACTTGGTGCGAAGGAATTCCCTAGTTACCAAAGAAGAATGCAGCAAAACCCCACGCATTTCTTTCACTTTCCGTTCTTTTTTCATTGATTTTTCAAGTTATCATTCATTTTAAGGACGCCTGATATATCTAACATACTCTATAAAATGTATAATATACAGTGTACTGACCAAAACACACACACACAAATATAAATACACTGCTGGCCACCGTAAATGCAACACCAAGAAAAACAAGAGATAGCACAACAAAATTTATTTTGTAGATAACATGTTGACCCAGTATCAAAGGATTTAATTTATAGACTTCTGTGAAGTGTGGTTCCTGAAAGAATCAGTAGCCATAGTTTCCATTGCTGGAGATAACCGCTGCCACACGCCTCGGCATTGATTCAAAGAGACTTTCGATGTGTTCTTGGGGTACAGCAGACCAAGCAGCTTCCACACGTTGCCAAAGTTGATCTGGTGTGGGTGTTGAAGCAACCTTGGACCACATGTTTCTATCCGCGAAAGATCCGGAGAGCTAGCCGGCCAGGAAAGCAATTCAATATGGTGATTGACGAAGAACCTTTGGACAATGCGTGCCACGTGTGGTTGCGCATTATCCTGTTGAAATGTGGCTGTGGCCAAGCCCTGAAGGTAAGGAAGGACAACTGGCTCGAATACCTCGGAGATGTAGCGCTGGCTGTTTTAAGTACCGGCAATGCGTACTTGAGGAGTGCCAGAGTGATATCCAATACCACACCTCATACCATAATACCCGGTGCAGGACCAGTGTGGCAGTGCATAACGCCACTGTTCAGCATCCTCTCTCCACGGTGTCCCCAGACTCGAATCTTACCATCGTGGTGTTGTAGACAGATGCGTGACTCGTCGGTAAACACAACTTCATTCCATTCTGCCACCCACAACCTTCTTCTATCGCACCATTGGTGGCGGATATGTCTCTGGTTCTGCGTCAAAAGTAGACCAAACAATGGACGTCTTGCGAAAAGACCACTCTGCTGTAAATGGCGTCTAATGGTACGTGCAGGCACTGAATGATGCTTTACAGACTCAATGTGCTGTGCTATGGTTCGTGATGTGACTGAGCGATCTGTCACTGCCATGCGCACAATTTGCCTGTCCTCACGTGAAGGGGTGCACCGAGGGCGATGCGATCGACCACGTCAGTCCGTCGTACCCTTCTGCATCCAACGGACACATATCCGCATTACAGTTGTTTGGTTTCGTCCAACACGACTACCGATTTTCCTGAAAGATAATCCCAAACTCGGTAGGCCACTATCCTTCCTCTGTCGAACTCGGATACTTGATCAAAAGCTGATCGCGGTTTTCTACGAGACATAACTGATCTTTTTTTGAAAATACCTCAAGAAAAACACAATAGCCGAACTTGAAATTCTCGAAATCTCCAAGCCCCATAGCGCTTTCATGTGGCGCCACAGGTGTGCGTGATGTGTGTTTGCTTAAATTCTAATCATTAGCATATCTCACCTCCGCTAATGCATGTTGTAAATTTCCTGCTATTTGCGTGCTTCCATCAGGGTGTTGCATTTACGGTGGCCAGCAGTGTATATACGAACTTTGTAACTAATTTCGAAACTTGGTGCGAATGAATTCCCTGGTTACTAAAGAAGAATGTAGCAGAAACTCACGCATTTCCTTCACTTTCCATTCTTTTTTCATTGATTTTTCAAGTTATCATTCATTTTTGGGACGCCTGATATATGTAACATACTCAATAAAATGTGTAATATACAGTACTGAGCAAAACACACACATACATATACATATACATATACATATATGTACAATTTTAAAAACACTGAGACTTGCTTGAAATCAAATTGTATTTAAACTTAGTATAAAAATGATGAATGATGAAAACACCTAAAAATTATAAACCAAGTACTCTTTTTCACAAATGCATAAATCAGTAAACAGGATAATATTTAATTTACTTTAAATGGAAACTGAGTAAATATCGACATTTTGCTGATTTTATCTTGAGTTTGGGTATTATGTATATATGTTCAAATTTGAGGCGTCCTGCCTTTGTGAATTCTCAAGTATTTGAATTTGATCATGGAAGTAGCTTATTTATTGAAGAACTATTCATTTTACCTGTAAAATTACTTCTTATATTCTTTTTAAGAATTGGAATTTTAAAAAAGAATAAAAAAAGGAAACCAAGGTACAGAAACGGTTTTGTGCAACAGATAAAAGAGTAAGGTAAAATAAATATATCCAGGAACTGAGTTCTTAATTTAGGCTGTTATTTCATCCATTCTAGAGATTACGGAAAACATTCCATGTGAAGCAGATCTTTAGCAATATATAGTGGCATATCTGATTTCATTTGTAGCAACCACGGATTTACTTTTTGTCTTTTTAATAACGATACACATGTATACTTTTAAGAACATTACTGTTATACTGCACTTTTACGTTAAGGGCTGGAATCCATAACTATCCTGGTTAGAATCAAAATGTTCATCTGTCTTGGAAAAAACATCGAAGATTTGATATCCATTTGAGTTAAATGCTCGCTAGTGGCTTTATTTTTATTTCTTAATCGATTTATTGCATATTAATTTCCCTACTCAATGCCCCTTGTAATTTTCAACCATGGTCAAAAGACGAGAAAGAACCTGAGGTGGCACCAAATTCTCCAAGCTTCCCCACTACACCACTGAGTACTTTGAGCCTCAACAGATTTAATATGGGTCGAACTCTGTATATAGTGGATCTTTAAAGACACAGGACTCGAACCAAAGATTCATCAAAAAGAACACTGACTACGAATTTGTGATCATGAATTCTTCTTAGACATGTTTATGCACTCTTTATATCTGATTGTTTGAATTCAAACTATATAAAATACATTTTCTTAGAAATTCTTCTGATATCTTCCTTTTTAACGCAATATTTTTCTTATATTGTTTTTTATAATTTCGATACTTAAATTTAAAATTTAAAATTAATTTTTAATTGAGCGCATGCAAAATAATGAAAGAAATTCCTAATTTATATATTATGTTTCATCGAAGTGTTACATTGATTTTTTAAAAAAAATAAAAATAACTAAAAGGATTGATTTTTCTTAAGAATCAAGAAGATTTATGTCGATAATTACTATTTCTTCATAGATGAAGAAGCTTGTCATTAACTTTGCTTACACTAAATTTTCGCGTATTTTTTTGTTCCCTTTCTAAATTTCGTAATCAGTTTGATGAAGTATTTAGAAGAAAAACCTTACTTCATTCTGACTTTCATATAAGAAGCTTCGTTTTTTTAATTTCATTTCATTTATCAAACTCCTCTTTTGAAATGAAAGTCTCATTTGAAACTATTTTCAGGCGATATTTTTAATGTTATTTTGCATTCGTTGCTTCCAAAGCAAAAACTAAAACAAAATAAAATAAATCACTTTTAAAAAAAGAACTTATAAAATTTTTCAAATATCATTTTCAAACTTAAACTTTTTCTAGCAAAAGGTTCAAACTACGAAAACATTTTAGTAGAAAACAAAGAAGAAGTGTTACACATCAGCCCCTTTGAATTTAATTTGATTTCAATACTTATTTCGCTTGAATGGCAACAAAAGCTTTCGGAGAATAATCAAGCTATGGAAAAATAATCGAAATTACATTTATCAATCATTAGATACGTGTTGAATTAAAACATACGAACGTGATTTTAATTAAGAACACTGTAATGACCAATTTTAGAAACAATAAATAACCTGGCTACATTGATCATTTCTGTACGTTTCTAAACAGCAGTCATCAACAAAATTTTGCAAAGCACATTTTGTATATTCTTTTGAAGTAGAATGCTCTTTGTGTCTATTTTTATTATTAGCAAACAATGAAAAGAACTAAATGATTATGAAAACGATGATTCCGCATATTTTATTGATTTATTACGCGCATTAACATACGTGCCCTAAGCTGATTAATTTTCATTTTCTGCAAAACCCTCTTTGAAAAGTAATATTTTGTTCTATCTTCCATTGTATTTTCGAACAAAAATGGGAACTTTCAGATCAGTTATTATTTCAGAACCAAAAAAAAAAAAAATAATTAATTAATTAATACGAGATGAGATTCATTCACTTTTGACTCTTGCTATTTGGCATGCTTTGAATTTATCATAAGTGTATTATAAATTGATATCTGATATTTGATAAAAGTCTAAATGTCTAGAAATCCTCGCAAATTAAGGTAAAAAAATATATATATTTATATTTCTAAGTAAATGGTTGAAATTTCAAAGTTAGTAGGAAGTATATTGAAAACTTCAATTCGCTGTCAATTCTATATTTATTTTATTTAGAGTTTATGGATATAAAAATGTCAATTTTTTATGTTCACCCAGAAAAATAAACAAAAGCATTCGAAATCATAAAAGGCACTTGTGAAATTATTCGAAAAGACCAATTATGCAATGTATATTTTCACAGTGCCCGAGCTACACTCGGGATGAGACAAGATTATACGATTCGCCTGACAGAGCTCAGCTTGGGAAAAGCAGGGAAGGTGTTAACCCCTTAACTGCCGATTAAATGTTACGCAATTCACACCCTAGTGCCTCCGTTTTTTACATAGGATACGTATACGTCGTATTGCGGGCACAAATAAGCAAGTTTTTCTCTTAAATAAGTAAATCCTTCGCAAACACCGTCAAAGTCATTTTATTGGATTCAACACCCTTCGGAAAAGTTTTGTTGATAGCAGCACAAAGAAAAGAATCATATGTCGATAGGACGTACATATACGTCCAAGGCACTCAATGCATCATTTGAGTGAGACGGATATATACGCCTGTGGCAGTTAATGGGTTGCTGCAAATGACACATTGGGATTTATTTTCGGGATGACATTTTTCATGCAAAATTCATGTTTATCAAAAACAGCGATCTGATTTTTAAGAAAACATGAATTTATAACTCAAACTTTTAAGAAGTAAAATTTTTTTGAACTTTCTAAAAGTCATCATTGTAGAACCCAGCACATTGCACCCAAAACTATTGCTCTACCTCTCAATGTTGTCATTTATATTGCCAAATCCTTAATCCTGCAATGTATCTTTAAGCTATGGGAATAAGAAAAGTCACTTAGAGGAAGATCATGAGAATATGTTGGATGTGGCAAAATTTCAAATCATCAGCGATTTTATTCCTGAACTGTATCTCGAGAGGTGTGATCAAGTGCATTGACGGTAAGAGGACGCTAAGTATTTAAGAATGTTGAATTGCACAGATTGCTAAGTAGGTTTCTTCTTTCTTTTTGATAATTTATGCAATAATGACTTCAGCTTCCAACATTCGATTGGCAGATTTTTTCCATCTCAATGAAACTTGCATAACTTACAATACGTATGCAGAGTTTTTCTTAAGAACAATTTCAAGTTTTCATAGCTTTTTAACTCATTACCGAGAAAAAACACAAGTTAAAAAAACCGTAACATAACTTAAGAGTTTCGAAGAATTCATAAAAAAGAGTCGATGCCATGCAGTGTTCGAACAGTTAAAAATAAATTTTTTTCCATATATAATTAAATTAATCATAATAAGACGTTTAAAAATGGCTAAATAGTGCATCTTAAAACTAAAAGATATTGAACTAAATAAGTATATGACTTAAGGGAAGATATGATAAAAAAGAAAAATCTTAAGCATAATTAGAATGAATTTGAGGGTAAATTTTAAAATATAAGGCAGTGCATGAAGCAATTAGATAAGTTTTTTTCTTAAATACCCTTCGCATTCAATAGTTATTTCCTAACCATAAGAACTTCAATCCGATTTATCTCACACACCGAGATATTAATCAATCTCAACATGTCTCGTGATTATTAGATTTTACATTGAGCAAAAATATGAATTTTTAAGAAATTGGTTTAACCACCTAATCACAAAGGAAATTCTTCCAATAAGGATTTAAACATATAAATAAAATAAGTAATAGTGACATGTTTACAGAGAAGAAAAGAGAACAGACCGAAAAATTTACTAAAATAACTTGGTGAAACATAGGAACATAAAAGAAATTCTAGAAAAAAATACTCTCAACACAATTTACTTAATGTAGGAAAAGGCTACACAAGGGAAATTTGTAAAGAGATATTCATAGTAAAAAATGACACCATAACTTTGTAACAAACTTCTCCGTAAAAGCGCGAGAAGCAGGAACTACTGAATCCGAAGTAATATCCACTATTTCTTAGTACTCCAACATTTTACGAGGAATGGGAAAAAGTGAAGTTAGAGGTATTCCTAAGCGTCAAAAAGTGCCGAAATTGTGGAATTTAAGCTTATGTTAAACGCTATTGCAAGAAACTAAAAATGATTGTAATATGCTAAGAAAGATGTTCACGAAAGAACAAATGTATACCGTTATCCAGTTAAAATTGCACACGTTTGGTTACTGTTATAATACTTTATTTATTATCACTCTTCCCACTGGGTCATATCTGTAGATATTGATGATATATCATCAGGTAGTATGTAAATGTCTCGAAAGAATATCCTTATTAAGTCAAAATAATCCTGGGCGTTAAACCGTAATTATTATTACTGAATATTTTTCGATGTTCTCTCTTAAATTTAGAATTTTAAACTGTGTATTATTTGTTGCTGTAGCATTTAGTATGAAACATTTATAACTCACTGCCAAGCAATTTTAAACTGAGTACCTCCAGGCTTTTATGATCGTAGAGGAGTCTAACGTTTGATTTTTAAAATCCAAGTTCCCCTGTTATACATTAATAATGCTAGAATAAGAACTAAAAATAATGCTAATTTTATTCCATATATCATAGTTATATCTTGCTTATATAGTTAACCACATTTAAAATTCAAATTTTATACTAAATCGTATACTTTCTTTGATACCAAAGTGAAAAGTATAAATAAAGTATTAAAAATTTAAGTATGAGTTTTTGTAGATTGGATTTGAAGATAATATGCGAATTATTTAAGAATTAATCATAAATTTTTGAACACTTTTTATTTTACAAATAAGCTTACATTTTCTTTTTTGTCATTGTAAAAATGTATGTATAATGCGTATGCTACGCTTTCAAAGAATAATTTATACACAACAGCAAAGTAAAGTTTTTGTTAAAACTATAGAAAAGATAAAAGATATATATTTGTCAGAAACTTCTTTCTTACGGTTCTAAAAGGAATGAAACTGTATAAATTTTTGATGAAATCTGTATCCATGTGCCGACACGATTTCTTAAAACAAAAATTGATCTATTTTATTTTAAGATGCGCACTTTCTTAACGAAACTTTCTGTAGATGTCTCCAAAGAAATATCATAATAATAATTAAATTTCTAATCCGAGTTTATTACAAATTAATGCGAAATGTGTTACCTATCATCAGTTTCGAATTCATTCATATGGAAGAGTTCCTGATATTAGTATATATCATAGTATCTCTTTGTTATCTGTCAACTTTACGTCCAGTCTGCTTTAACGAAGTTTAATTAATTAACATTTGATTGCATACGCCTGTAAAGCGAATTAACTGGTCAAACGTGGTGATCATGTATCAGGGTAGATATTAATTTATCAATATAGAATATTAGTTTTCAAATTAGATCTGTTTTAAATTAATTGTATATTAACGTCATACTTTGAAGCTACACGAGGATTATTGATGGCTTCGAAGACCTTGTAATTCTTATTTCATTATCAAGAGAAGGAATTCTCATTTGAAATGGCATTCCTCTCTCCAAATTTCCTCACCAACAAATTTGAAAAATTAAAGGGTCGGAGGATTGTGTGAGTGCAGTGGCGCACACAATGTGGGGGGGGGGCTCGGGTCCAGATCCCCTCCAAAAACTCTTGATTTTTTTTTCGATTGATTAAAATTCTATGCATATAGTAAGTAAAATTTAATTAAGTATTTGTTATTCATAATTACTTTTATTAATTAATCCTAAATATTACTTTATTAATTAACTGTTTTTTTGTTCTTGAAAATCGACAAAATCCATAGAATAAGTTCAGAAACGTATTGGAGAGTAGACTTTCGACCCTGGATCCCTCCCCCTTGAAAAGTTATTGTGTGTGCTACACTGTGTATGTGTGATAAAATTTCACTGGATTTAAACACATTGAATTCGTGTCAGATCTTACCACCGACAAATTTCTCTTAGCACTACAGCGATTTGTTGGTCGCAGGGGATGGCCGAACACAATATACACAGACAACGCTACTACCTTTCATGCAGCAAATAAGGAACTGATCCTGTTATGGCAAACTCTATCGTCAGCTAAAACTCAACAATATTATGCCCAACATGGCATAACATGGCGTTTCATAGCCCTATGCGTGGCTTGGTGGGGAGGCTGGTGGGAGCGCCTAATAGGTATTGTCAAACAATGTCTGCGAAAGATACTCGGACGAGCCCTTCTAGACGAGGAAAGTCTGTCCACTGTCCTCATTGGAATAGAAGCCGCTCTGAATAGTCGACCATTAGTCTACGAAGAGAAAAGTGATGACAACTGAGCAGCTTTAACACCAGCTCATTTCTTGACGGGACGAAAACTAACGGCTATTCCATCCAGGCTAGGAAACACAAGGCTTAATAAAATCTACAAGTAGCAGCAGGACTTTCTCGACTGTTTTTGGAAAAAATGGTAGAAAGAATATCTTCTTCAACTACGATCCTTCCATCAAGTTCGAAACAAGGACAGTAACATTAACATCCGAGTTGGAGATATTGTGCTTCTGCAAGAAGACGTCCAACTACGGCACATGTGGAAGAAATCTAGAGTGATGAACCTACATTAGGGACGCCACGGAAAGATAAGATCCTGTGAGCTGAGAGTTAATGGAAGAAATGTAACCCGCCCAGTACAACTGGTCATCCCTCTCGAGATTGAACAGGGTGGAGAGGATGTTGCGAACGAGATTAAATCTAAAGTTTAACTGCCCTTTTTTGGCAGCTGTAGTAATGGAAAAACCTCTGTCAATAAAGATCAATTCAGTCTAATTATATACTTGCAAACTGTAATAGCATGTGTGCGATTTAGCACGAAGCACCTTTATGGAATTGTCGGCAATCTTCTAAAACTTTCTAGATTCATTCTTTTTTTGGAATTTTCTACTACTTTAAATATATTATTCCAATAGATTCTCTGATATTTGAATTGAATAGTCTTTTTTCTTGTCTTCTAATATCCTTTTAATCTTTCATCGAAACTCGGGTGTAGTGTTTTTGTACCATGAATCTATATGCTCGATTTTTATTTCCCTCATGATTCCACATTCCAAATCATCCCAGTCCTTATACTTCTTCTTTCCAAGCACGAGAAGTATTTCACTGACAGCTTCTGTTATAATGGGCTTAAGTCTGACCCAACTGTGATCCTCATCATTCACAGCTTCACTAATCGAAAGATTTTCTTTGATTTGATTCCTATAATTTGTCATCATATCTGGGCAATGCATCAGTGTTTAGGATACCTTTCGTTTGTGTTCCCTTTTTTGGTAAAAACATTTGAAAGTTTTTCATTCACCATCGAGATGACATTTCTGCACCATCTCCAAAACACAACAACCTATTTCCATTGTCGTTAGACTCTTTACGCAGGCTATGTCTTCCGGTAAATATATTCACAATTTTATCTCTACCTATTTTTGCATCAAAATCTCCGACACTTTCTAATATGTTAATCTTATATAGTCAGAGTCTATGTTTACTTTTCTGTAGCTCCTACATCAAGTAAACTGCTTCCATGTCTAGTGTCTACCATTACTTGATCAATATGATTATTTGTTTATCATCCGGGGAGCACCATGTAGCCTTACGTTTATCTCTTTTAGCGAAACCTGTGCTCCCAATTAACATTTCTGTACCAACTCCAAAACACAACAAACTATTTCCATTGTCGTTAGACTCTTTACGCAGGCTATGTCTTCCGGTAAATGTATTCACATTTTTATCTCTACCTATTTTTGCATCAAAATCTCCGACACTTTCTAATATGTTAATCTTATATTTACAGCTTACAAAAATACTTCTTATTGAATAAACAAATCTCACATATTCCACTTTCATTTTACTTATATAGCTATTAATTGAATATAATATTAACTTAAATTGCTTTTAATTGATTTTTAAATATCCATTCTAGTGAAGTCTGATTGTTCTTGATTATAATAACTTTAAACATACTGAAGACTGTTTTGATGTAAAAAAACATAAATACATATAGGAATTTCAAAAATCTAAATTTCTGATTTTTAACTTTTTTTATATATTATTATTCCGATTTTGAGAAGAGCTTCTTTAGAAGACGAGAAGAAATTTTATTTCCATGGTTAAAATTCCTTCTTACATCACAGAAAGTAAAAGAAATTTAAGAAATATTTCACCTAACTTTTCAAGAATTTCCTTTTGGGGAGAAATTCTTTTTGTAACATTACTGGGTAAAACCCGAGCGCTGCTATGTAAATAGAGAAAAAGCTTTGAAAGAAGAGAGAAAAATCTATTCGTATGGGTAACATTTTTGATTCTTATATTGAAGAGTATAAAGGTAGAAAAACTCATGCTCCGCAGATAAATTTGTAAAAGTCGAGATGTAAAGTAAGAATAAAAATTTCAAGTACTGGATTTTGTTATTGCACCTGAGTTGCTTTTAAATCGATATATTTCATACGATTTTGCACAGCAAATTATTTATGGCTAGACACTTTTAGGGAGCAATAATTGAAATTTTAGAAATAACAAAATTGAAATTATGAAATATATTTTGCTGAAAGTGATCAATCGGTTATTTTGCTTACATTTACTTTCATGTAGGATTAAATCGCGAAAAATTTAAAACATGCTAGAACAGTAAACTAAGTTTTGAAAACATTATTATTACGCCTGAAAAAAAAATTAAGTAAGCTAAGTTACATTAGTAAACTTAAACTTAAAAAACATTTAAAGACAGACACCCAATCAATACAAAAGGCACACATGTATCATCTTGATAACCAATTACGTTTAATTTATTTTTCTTAAATACAAATGAGAAAACTACATTCTGAGCTGCCATTTGCATGTGCTCAAAAACCATATTATTACGAATAATAATAACAAATTCATTGTGACTCATTTTTTTTAAATTTACTGCAGTCTTTGCACATATATCTTTTCAAAAAGTTAATTCCACTTGAAATAAACTATAAATATGAAAATGGTAATAATGAACTCAAAAATAGTTATTTGAGGATTTTCAGTCACAAATTAAATCTTTAAATTGAATTTAATTTTAATAATTGTAAGAACAGAATATAACAATAATGTGTACAAGTAAACACAATACAATACATTCAGAATAAAATTTTAACAAAAACAAAATTGCTTACTTATTTTTAAAAAAAGGGTAATAATTTAAAAGAAGTATATGTTAACAACTCTCTTTTATTTAATAATAAAAGTTCTTAAGAAATAAGTGCACAAAATACAGATAAATGGAAATTAAACTAGTCTTGAACGAAACTCTTCTTACAACTTTTAAAGATTTAATCATATTTCAGGAAGTTGATGCTTTCTTAAAGTTATTGTAATATGTTTGGAAGTAATTTAACAATATTTTGTTTATCCAATGGGCTGCGGATTGGTATTTTTACCATTGCAGACCTAGTGCATCCCCAAGAGCTGGTATCACTCTTTAGTGCGGCGCCGTATAGGCGGATACCAATCGCCGCAGGCAACTTTGAAGCCCAGTTTCCTCCAGAGAGGGAATAAATCAATACGATTTCAATATAATTTCAATTTCAAATGAATGTGAGTTTTTGTATGAAAAATCTTTAGAATTGGTCAAAAGTACAATTTTTCAAATTATGTTGCTTGGAGCTAGGAATTTTGCCATACACAAATCTTCTAATTCTATTATTACCATATACCTTCTTTCAATTGGAATATTAAACTTAGTAACTATATTATTTAAGATGGCCATCATACATAAAAATATTGCACTCTAAAAAGAATGCAATTATAAATTCTTAAGCATTGAGTACCTTTCTTATAATTATAATATACACTGCTGGCCACCGCAAATGTAACACCAAGAAAGACAAGAGATAGCACAACAAAATTTATTTTGTAGATAACATGTTGACTAAGTATCAAATGATTAATTTTATAGAATTCTGTGAAGTGTGGTTCCTGCCAGAATCAATAGCCATAATCATTGTTGGAGATCACCGCTGCCACACGCCTCGGCATTGATTCAAAGAGACTTTGGAAGTGTTCTTGGGGTACAGCAGACTAAGCAGCTTTCACACGTTGCTAAAGTTGATCTGGTGTGGGTGCTGGGGGTGTAATCTGGGTCAATCGTTGAGCAACCATGGACCACATGTTTCTATCCGCGAAAGATCCGGAGAGCGAGCCAGCCAGGGAAGCAATTCAATCTGGTGATTGACGAAGAACCTTTGGACAATGCGTGCCACGTGTGGTCGCGCATTACCCTGTTGAAATATGGCTGTGGCCAAGCCCTGAAGGCAAGGAAGGACAACTGGCTCCAACACCTCGGAGATGAAGCGCTGGCTGTTTAAAGTACCGGCAATACGTACTAGAGGAGTGCCCGAGTGATATCCAAAATACCATCTCATACCATAATACCTGGTGCAGGACCAGTGTGGTGGTGCATAACGACACTGTTCAGCATCCTCTCTCCACGGTGTCCCCAGACTCGAATCTTACCATCGTGGTGTTGTAGACAGATGCGTGACTCGTCAGTAAACACAACTTCATTCCATTCTGCCACCCACAACCTTCTTTCATCGCACCATTGCCGGCGGAGACGTCTGTGGTTCTGCGTTAAGGGTAGACTAAGCAATGGACTTCTTGCGGACAGACGCTCTGCTGTAAACGGTGTCGAATGGTACGCACAGAAACTGAATGATGTGTTACAGACTCAATGCGCTGTGCTATGGTTCGTGATGTGACTGAGCGATCCGTCACTGCCATTCGCACAATTGACTTGTCCTCACGTGAAGTGGTGCACTGAGGTGGATGCGATCGACCACGTCGGTCCGTCGTACGCTCCTGCATCCAACGGTCACATATCCGCATTACAGTTGTTGTGTTTCGTCCAACACGACTACCGATTTCCCTGAAAGATAATCCACAATATCGGTAGGCCACTATCCTTCCTCTGTCGAACTCGGATACTTGATCAAAAGCTGATCGCTGTTTTCCACGAGATATAACTGATCATTTTTTTGAAAAAAACACAAGAAAAACACAATTGCCAAACTTGAAATCGTCGAAATCTCCATGCCTTAAATAGCGCTTTGAGGTGGTGCCACAGGCGTGCCTGATGTGTGTCTGTGCTGAAATTCTAAACATTTGCATATCTCACCTTCACTAATGCATGTTGTAAATTTCATTTTATTTACGTGCTTCCGTCAGGGTGTCTCATTTACTGTGGCCCAGTGTACATTATAATATAAATGTAATTTCTCCATCTCATTCAAATTCCTTTTTAGGTTTATGGAGCTGAAAACGAAATTTATTATTTTAAGGACAACTTCCTGGAGAATTGAATATTTGACTTCGAAAACAATATTTTCCGGTTTGATTTAATTCTCCATCACTGCAAAAATTATTAGCTTTCATAACAATACTTATTTTATGCTACGTAATCAACGTAAAATATGATGTAAAATGTAAGTAATCTGCAAGAATTTCATTACATAATAAGAATAATTTCGATAATAATGAATTTCGTTTGCTTGATAGTTCAGAGAAAAGTATAATGATAGAGTATCCTCTATCTATGCATGTAAAGGAGAAAAAGGGACTCACTAACTCACGCATCATATCTCCGGAACTACTTGACCTACATACTTGAAATTTGGTAGGCGTGTTCCTTTCTTGGAGTAGAGATGGGCTTAGAAAGGGTTTTGCGAAAGTTGAAACCCAAGAGGGGGCAGCAGGGGTTAAGTGACGTTATAGATAAACATTCCCCTTTTTGAATAACTAGACGTACAGATTTGGAATTCGGTAAGCATATTCCTCTCATAGGGTAGAGATCCCCTACAAAAGCCGCTATTCAAAAATAGACCCAATAAGGGGTTGCGAGGAGTTAAAGGGGCGTTACAGACAAACATTCCCGTTTTGAAAATATTAGACCTACCATCTGGAAATTTGGTATTCACGTTCCTTTCACGGAGTAGAGTTCAACTAAGAAATGATTCTCTGTGAAAATCGACCGAGAGGTTAAGGGACGTTATAGATAAATATCTCCGTTTTGGAACTATTAAACTTAAAGATTTGAAATTTGATAGGCTTATTACTTTCAAGGAGTATAGGTCCTTTAAAAAAGAGGTTTTGCAAAAATCGACACCCAAGTAGGTTTTGGAAGGGTCAAAAGGTATTCCAAATAAATATTACTGTTTTGGAACTATTTGACCTACAAACTGAAAATTGTCTAAGCATATTCACTTCATGTAGTAAAATTTAACTAAGAATTGAGTTTACGAAAATCGACCCTGGGGGGAGGTGCGAGTGGTTAAGAACGCAAAAGATAAAAATTCCTGTTTTAGAATCGCCAGACCTACCTATTTGAAATTTGGCAAGCATGTTTTTTTAGTTGATTAGTGATCCGCTATGAATGAACTTTTTGGAAATTTACCTCTATGGAGGAGAGGGAGTTACTGGAGTGTATTGATAAAAAATTCTTTTGTTCGAACTTTTTTTTTATTGTTGTTGTTGAACTGAATCTGATAAGAACTTGTTAAACGGAAATGGACTCTCAAGGATTTATGGAGCTTATTGATATATAAAAAAGTCAGCTTTTATTTAATTAGATTTAGACTTTAAATTTGGAACCATACATGTTTCATTTAATAGAGATTCACTTTAAGTCAATTTTACGGAGATCTTTTATGAGGGGGAATATAATGGGAGCTTGAAGATAATTCTATTTTAATTTCAGAAATTTTTATTTAAAAGTCCTGTCCTTTTTAAATCAAGAGGTGATAGTTAAAAGAATGTTTTTTTCCAGTACAATCGAGCGCTTAGTGCTAGGACTTAGGTATCAATTTCTGAAAACAGTATATATTTATACAACATCATGAAATATTTAGCAAAGCGGACGAGATGATGATAATGGCGTATCCATTGCGAAACCAAATCAAACAGTACCGTGGACCCAGATGGTTGTTCTGGCAATCTATTCCATATTATTTGCATAGAGGTTTGTTGACGAAAACAGTACCCTATTCCTTGTAGGGCAGCAAGAATAGCTGGACAGTGAAAAATATGAGCTGATGTTAGTTCTGTATCTAAACAGTTATCACAATACCTAAAAGTTTTTTTTATCATCCCTTTCAATCTTCATTTCTCTGTGACGGCCGGTTTTTAGCCTAGAAAAAGTCTTTGTCATAAGATGGTCTCCACTTATTTTACAGATTTGATACTTCACAGGAATTGACTTCTCTCTCAATTTGAAATTTGTGATAGCATTTGCGTCTAGTAATAATTTACTTAATAAAAAAAATTATATACCATGTTTTTATAACCATTTTCATGCATTGTCATCTACTTCTGAGTTATAGTCCGAATTTCAAGTCTCTAGCTCATCGGGCAGTTGGTTCAAAATCTATTACCAAATTCCACCCGGACTGACATACAAGCCCCTTCGGAGGCCCGAGTTCGTGACTAGAACTTCTTTTTATGCATTTGCATGCATTGTCATCTACTTCTGAGCAATGGTCCGAATTTCAAGTCTCTAGCTCCTTTGGGAAGTTAATTTACAATCAATTACGAAATTACACCCGGACAGACATACAAGAAAGCGAGTTAATAAAAAAAAATGGTAACCTAGGGCTCGTGGTTCTTTGACCCCAGAGCCATGAAATTGAATACGTAGACTCAACTCGACCCGTGCTATCGACTGGTGGTCTTCGTTCGTGCAAATTCGTGTAAGTTATGGAGTTACGGGCCCCTGTTGAAATCGAGACCCGGGTTCGAGACTAGAACGTTTTCTTAAAATTTTCATGCGTTGTCCTCCACTTCTGAGCTATGGTCCAAATTTCAAATTTCTTGCTCATCATGAAATTAGTTTAAAATCAATTACAAAATTTCACCCGTACAGTCAAGAAAGCGAGTTAATAAAAACATGGTCAAATAGCGGACGAGTAACGGTTAGTTATACAATATATGTAACTGTATCGCTATATTTCTTGCATCTTTTATCTTTAGTTATACGAAAATAATGATAAAAACTCCCCTATGTTGTTTAATTTATTGTTCTTAACATTTCATTGTTTCCGTACAAATTACCTAAATTCCTACCACTAAACGTGCTGGACATCAATTTTGCCAAACATTAAATTTCTGAACTGTTTACTTTAAAACAGCCTATTATTAATATCTTATTAGCTGTTATATTTTTTTGAATAATAAAGAATGTTTTTCATAACTTATATGGTTTTCTTTCTGTAAATAACACCATTAGAAAATCAAAAATGAGTTTAGATTTTGATTCGGATTTAATTTCCGCATTAAATATCAAATTGTATTATTAAATAACTAGTATAAGTTGACTGACAGAGAAATTTTCTTCGAAAGAAGTACTTGTAGATGATAAATATTTATTTAAAAAATATACTAAAATCTACGTAAAAACGTAAAGAGAATGAAAATAAGAAAGCATATAATTTTCATATTATAAGAGTTCGATAAAGAATATTTTTTTAATTCTGAAACTTTTATATTGCGTTTCTCGAACAACGTGGGCTACATCGATTAATAAAATATAAGTGCAAAAAATTATTTTTAATACGTTTTTTTCCTTTTCTTTTACAGCATATACAAAATAATATTTTTGTCCTATTTTTAGTGGCCGCGGTGGCCGAGTGGTCTAGGCATCGGATCATGGCTAGCATGTCATGGGTTCAATCCTAGTACCACTAAAGATCCGCCGTGTAGGGGAGCGATGCACGCTAAATCTGTCGAGAGCTCAAACGTCCTCCCGTTGGTGTGGTGTGGTAGTTAGGAGAGGGGGGTGCAGCTCAGGTGTCGTCCGCGTCACTTGACCATGGTTCAAAATTACGCGAACCGTCTCCAAAAGCCCTCGTGTTGCTAATCAGTGCGACGTTAATATTCTTTCTCTCTCTCTTGTCCTATTTTAGACAGCATATTTGTTTGCAGAACTGTCCTTTCTTTTAAATTTAAAATTGACTTCTTTATGCTGTATCTTGAAATAATTTACATAAATTGCATCCTATTTACTTTTTCTAGATGCTCCTTTCAATAACTCCAGGTTAAGTAAATTCTCTTAGAATAAAAAATGAATGCTGAAGATTTTTTATAGAACTTTCACTAAAATTTGTTTTAAGAAAAATAATAATTTTTAACTGGAATTTGTTTGCTTCCTGTTTGCTGAAACGTCATTACAAGCAAACTCCATTTAGGAGAAGAATTGGTACATTTACTAATTTGAAACAATAGAATAATTGTTGCAGAAGATACAATGACATAAATTCCTTTTGTGACAAGCTATAATTATTTTAGATCCGTATTAAACTTTTTTGGTACTCTAACAAAGCGTTTCTTTTCTTATATTAAAAAAAATATTCAGCAGAGGAGAGAGATTATTTTTCTTTGTGAACTAATATTCCTGAAAATGACAAATTGTTTGAAACATAGAACTTTTCATTATGTTTATTAAATAAATAGAAACTAGTTAATATGTGGGTGTATTTTTTCTTTCTATTTCAGAACATTTGAACTTTCTTCTATGCAGTTAAAATTTAAGTTCTCTCTTTGCAAGATGTTTATTTTACTTTCTATTTTATTTACTCCGGAGGATTGAGCTCAACCCGAGGGCTCAGCATTACGAACCTGTCCTCTGAGATAGACAGAAAACAATAAAAAAAATGAGAAAATAAAATAATACAAAAACAAGAAAACACAGTTTTAAAAGAATTTACAAAAAAGACGTGAGGAGACAAAACTACATCAGTTTATTGCATTCAGTCTGCGATGTTTTATTAAACATTTCTAGTAAAACATTTTTCTTATTTTGTACACATGCAAAGAAATATGCAGTTATTTTAATGTTAGCCTCATACGGTGCAATTGTTTTGACCATAGAATTTTAAAAATAGTATCTGCTTATAGAGAATTTCGAAAAGGAACACATATATAACGACAGGGTTTCTCAGAAACAGCGCCGAAATTCTGTACAGCTAGGTCATAGATTCACAACCTTTTTTGAACTGGCCCCCCTTTTCTAGTAAATATTTCGATACCACCCATTTTCTAGTGAATATTTCTCGATACCAACCCTTCCACTCTAGAGAAATAAGAGTGTACATAATACATGGTGAAAACAAGAGAGTTAAGTTTTAAAAAATATCAAATTACTAAAAGTATATTTTTTTTAATTCATTTATTTTCTAAAGCCCAGATTTTTTTACTTGCGAATCTGAAATATCAATTGCTACAAATATATTTAAAGGTGCAATATTATATACTTTAGTCATAGGTAGGATATTGTTGGAATTTAAACGCTACTGGATTTCTTCTACATTTAAAAAAATGGAGTAAAAGTTTTAGGGCTTACCTGTTATAAAGGCAGGCAGGGGTTTTGATGATACGAAGTAATTCATAATAAAAAAAAACCATTGATTTCAAAATAAATATAAATTGACAGTTTCAGCCTTTAAAGAATCACGTTAATTCCTGGTTAACATATTTAATTATGTTTCTTGAATAATATACGTAATGAAATGCCATGGACGAAACAAACTGCTCACAGACAAAGACAATACGTGCACTACAGAAATTAAAACGCACTATATCATTCAATTTAATGTAAATATGAATGTAATGATATCTTTAAGCTATTTACATCCACTTCCCGAACTACCGAAATATGTGAATTTTCGTACATGCGATATATAAATGATTTAAATACATACAATCAACATAATAAACCGTATTAAAGTTTACTTTTGTTAGTACATAATCAGCGTGTTTTTTTGGTCTTTTTTGTATAATCTGTCCAAGCCCCTCCGTGCCACCTCAACGCCCCTTAATTTTCTTTGGGTTTCTTACTGCCCCCCTGAAAGCCTCGAATGCCCGCAAGGGAGCGTTATCGCCCTCGTTGAGAACCTATAAGCTAAATTCTACTCTCCCATTGTTTACGAAACATATACGAAAAACAAAGAAGGACGTCACAGCTGATGCAAGAAAATATTTCTGTATTTGACACATCAACAACAATATTTGCAAATATTTAAACTGGCAGATGTTCAAAGTGTCTGTCACGCATATCGAGACATGCTTGAGCATGCTAAAGAATGGATGAGTGTATACGTATGAGCAGCGCAATGTGCACCGAAGTACAAGCATTATGTAGAGGAGCTACCGAGTCCGTTTGTCCACTCAGGACGCATCGAAACACTAATTCTTTGAAATTGCCCCATGGGCAAAAAACCAACATTGTGAGACATGGTGATCGTAGCGGTCATAGGACCTCATCTTCATATCCTATCCAGCGGTTGGCGTATGTCATATCTAACCAATCACGATCAGGAGCAAGGAAATGTGCCAAAGCTCCATCATGAACCATCATTCAATCAACATCATTTACCATATTTTCCCCGTAAACTATGAAACGTACGGGTTTTATGTATACCCAAAGAGAAATCTGGCAGTGTAGAGCTTGGGGGCTATTTATGAGGCACCATGTATGTGTTCAAAATATTTGCCATGAAAAAATGAGCAGTTAAATTAAAGAAACGGAAAACTAAATAAGAGCATTGAATATAAAGATATAAATAAAGTAAAATAGCGAAATACTGAAAATACGTTTTAGCATATTTTAGTTTAAATAACTCCTTTCATTCCTAAAAATAAACTGAGTTGTAAAAACAAAAATCAACTATTTTGTTAGTTTTTTTAATAAAAAGTTAAAATGTGTTTCCAAACTCCCGCGTTTAGACTCGAAGTGCTGTTTATTTTTCTAAAACGTGCCTTTGAAAAATCTGTTTGATAATGTTTTATGAAACTTTTTTTTAAGAAAAGAGGGTGCAAAATAAAAACACAAATTCATAGCACAAAGTATAGATTCGAAAATATAATTAAAACTGCAATAATTATTTTAGAATTTTTGCAACAGTTTTTTCTTTTTATTTCGATATTCATTATTTTCCTAAGATGATTGAAATTTGCATGATTTTCTACCAAACAACAAGGTATGCAATTGAAAATACAAAAAAAAAATATATATATATATGTAACATTTAAAATGAGCTTTTTTTTAATGGGTAGACTATCTAGTATACCCATTTTTCGCACGAGTGGATTGGATAATTAAGCGATACAAATTGAACGATTATGAAGGTGTTAATGAGTTAATTTTACGTTAATTACAAATTAAACAAAAAAATGCTTTTTTTGCATATCTCAGCTGAACAAAAATCCGTACTTGTTATATTTTAAGTCTGTACATCTAATAGCTGAAAAAAATGATTTTTTTTTATTTATAACGCCCCGTAACTCTGTTATGGGTCGATTTTTGAAAACACCTTCCTAAGCTGATCTCTGCTCAGCAAGAGTATCACATTGTTACAAATTTTATGTAATGAACGCTTAAAATAGTGTAAATAATCTATATCTGGATATGTAATACGTTAATATTGCTTTTTGTTGTATTTATTTTATGTTAAATTTGTATTATTCGCAAGGAACGCCTTTCCTTACATTATAATGGCAATTCAATGGAAACGTAACGAAATGTTAGTGCTAGAGGTAAGTTGGCATCATTTTTGACGCCCATGTTGGCAACATGGCGATGGATTGAATGGTGGAGAAGTTGATATGTTGTATCGCCACCAAGTGGGGAGCTGTATCAAAGAGAATAGCACAAAATCCTTCTCCACAAAAAACTACATATGCATGCCAATTTTCATAGTGATGCATTGAACGGTGTTGGAGTGAAACGAGGTCATATATACACACATCCATTTTTATATAGAAAGATAAATGTAAAACTTTTTGTTCAGTTATTCGCTAATTTTTCTTTATTAAACATTGCTTAATTGAAAAACCTCGATAGGAAGAAAAATAAACATTATTGTGTTAGTTAGATTATGAAATTTATTTATGACCCAATTCGTGTGATTACCCAATAACTAAATTGCATTAATTGGACAAGTTGTGTACGGAAATGCCTACACGATTCCTAGTGTTAGTTGGATAAAAATATTCCTGATTATTTAAAAATTATTTTATATTAAGAAGAATTGCAACTTATGTTTTTATTATTGGGTTCTTTTTTTTGTATAATCTTGAAGCATAATTATAGGGAAAAAAATAAGCATAATTATACTTCTAAAAAAGCAACGATTTGCTTTTGTTGTTGCAATTTTGGTGATGAGTCTTTGTATTTATGAAAAAAATGGCAAGAATGACACGGGATGGTTCGATTCTCTACCTCATTCACCATATCTTTGAATGACAATTTAGCCATCCATGTCTATTAATATGTATGGCGGCTCTTAAGTGGCAGCGCAAATCTTGCTAAAGCTTTATTGCAGCAACACTAATCTCGAGGCTCCCTGTTAGCAATAAGAAATGTGAGTACATTATATTGAACATTGGCTTAAGCAAATAATTTGTTTTCCACAGATGATTGAAATTCAAAACTCATTGGGTACAAAACCAGAATCAGGATAGTATGAAAAGTACACTGATGTCCAGAAGTTTGAAGCAGAGCAGAGGAATTTTTTTTAAAATCACTACTTTGTTATTTGCATAAATCAACCAATAAATTCATTTTTATTCATTATTCAATGGTTCTCTTTATTTGAAATATCCTTTCTTTTAAGTAAATGTATCAAACTTTATTCAGTTCTGCTGTTTATTTCGTACCTTACTTAAAGGGAAAATGTTATACTCCTCTTTTGTTACAAATGTATGCAGAAGATTGCATTTAAAAAAATGGGGGGGGGGGAGTAAATTGATTTTAGTTACACAAAATATTGGGTGATCAAAGGTATTTGTTTTCAAATTAATGATTGATTAAGTATGTCGAACTTTGAGATTGCACAAGAATTATTCGCGACCGACCTCATAATTTTAAAATTTGGTCAAGTTACGAGGACCAAACTTTTGAATTGACTTTCTACTCTTCAAGTTGGGGGGGGGGGTGTCGACCTATTCGGCACCCTTCTCTCTCCGTCTTGCCTGTTTAAAGGTGTGAGGGGAAACAAAGCATCACCAGCAACTTCCATAATAACAATTAGTTTTATTTCTCCTCAAACACAATTAAGCAATCACAAGTGAAACTACAAAAGGAAACCTTAGGAGTGATATGCAAAGCAAGATATCTAATCTCACTGTATAACTCTAAGTAAACTCGACTACGTGACTTAGGTAAGGAGAACAAGCGCTAATGAACCGATAACTAATTCTAATTTCATCTATCTTAGATCCTCAATCTAATAATTTAATCTCTTAGCAATTACTTCCTTGACTCGCACTATGTTTGTGAATGAAGTATTCTAAATTTCACACTTACGTAACACCGCAACAGCTCCCCGGCTCCTATCCTACATCTACAAAAGCTAGACTTTATATAGTCAAACTAATATAAATATCATGGTTTCTTCTTGAAAGGCTGTGAATTAATGTGAATGCTTGCTACAAAGTTTCCCCAAAAGGATTAGTAGAAAAATGACTCGAATAGATCCGTCACAAAGTTTCCTATACATAATAGTGTAAGGACTTTGAGTATCGACAGATTTAATGTACATTAGCTTGGTGCTTGTTCCTGTGACTCAACTAAAACACCGCTAATAAAATGCCATTCTCATTGACCATGGAAATAGGGAGGCTATAGCTGTATTTTAGAGGGGAAAAAATGATCTCCATAAGATTAGAGTTACGCTTGAAAATTTAAGGTCGTATTTTGGGAGAGTTTTTAAATCTTTACGTATATCCCCATGTTAAGCGTTTTCGTATCGATGATTTCATTGAGTTTAGTTTTTACTAAGAACATCTCACTCTCTTCAACTGTAGTTTACTATCTAATCCTCTCTAAAATTTTATCAAAAATAAACTATGCAAAATTCAACAAAATTTCAATGCATTGCTTTTAAATAAAAATACAGCTTTTGATTAAAGGTATGCAGCTGTATAATTTGAAATACCGTTGAATGGTTTACGCCAAGTAATATTCCTTAAAATAATGTGATTAAATCTACGAAACAACATGCAGGCTAATAGCAACATATCTTGTAATTTTAAAGCACGGTTAAGAGAAGAAGACGGCACCTGAGTGGCACTCCAATATTCGAATTTATACATCATGCGAGTATGAAGTTTTTGAGCTGAGACAAATTCAACGCGCAGCAGAGGCACTTTAGTGACCTTCGAAACTACAACCGGGCAGCAGATCACTACTATATTCACTCTGCTTCTTTAACAACTTGAATCAAGCAAAATCAAATCTAATTGTTGAGAAGTCTTAACATTACATGTGTTAAAATTATAATATAAAACCGTATGTAGATTGAGCTTTCTTCCACCAGACGACGCCTAGCTACAACTTTTACAGGGTTTTCAGAAATTTATTAATAATCGGGCATAAAGTGAAAGGTAGGGTCATATCTGTTCTGGAAAAAATATAAAAAATATCATCCTCTCCATTTGATTAAATGATAACGAGTACATTTTTGAAAATGTGCAAAATTAAAAACATCCATCACATCATTAGCTACTGTGACCACAAATTTCCCAATTTTTACGATGATATTTCACTAACGTCATCTTACATAATCGTACTATTAAATGCAGTCAAAAGTCATGCAGATACACTGTATAACAATAAAACAACGCACCAAGAATATGATACTCGATTTGTAATGAAATTTCGTATGAAAACACATTTTGTACAGAGCATGCAAATGATTAAAATTTTGCGTCCAATGAATGAATAGCGGGAGCTACAGCGCATTGGAACCGTGCAATCAGCAGATGTCTATAAGAATCGATTCTCAATCTGATGGTCAAAATTTCTGTTGCATTGTGATATAGGATGCCCTTCAACAACTGAATAATGCCACGCCGCAGGATTCGAGCTCATTACTAGCAACTGCCAGAGTTTGAAAGAGGTCGTATAATTGGATTGAAGGAGGCAGGCTGGACAAATCGGATAATTGCTAGTCATATGCATCGAAGCGATGTGTGTCATTAGAAGATACTGGCAAGATTAGGTGGTCGTTGACAGAGTTTAGCGTTATGATGGTAGCGATTTACCTAGGGCGACAGCAGATTGGGAGGACAGATTGATTGTCAAATCAGCTGTCACAGCGCCTGATTCTTTGTTATGAATTATCAGACGTGCGCCCCGCTCAGGAGTGTCCACCATGACTATTCACAGACGGCTGATAGATCGAAATGTACGCTCATACCGACCGCTACGCCATCTTCAATTCACGCCTGCACGCTGTCGAGCCAGATTACACTAGTGCCTGGCTCGATCAGGTTGGAATCAGGCTGACTGGGGACGTATAGTGTTTGGCGACGAATCCCGCTTCTAACTGAGTCCTGATGATCATCGAAGACGTGTCTTGAGAGGCCCAGGGCAGCGTGCCGATCCTGCTTTCATTATTGCATGCTACATAGGCCCTCAACAAGGAGTTATGGTCTGGAGACCATTTCTTTTAACAGTCGGAACCCTTTGCTTGTCATTAGAGGCACACTTACAACTCAGCGGTACGTCGACGATATCCAGATAAAGTTTTTGCTACTGTTCCTTTTGCAGAGCCCTGGACTTATACGTGCACCTTTTGCAGTGCTGGAACGAATACGGCACGTATTTCTATGAACTGCATTACAGCTTCACTTGCATTTCATTCACTGCATTACGGTCAAACATTTCCTTGGCCAACCAGATTGCCAAATCTCTCTCCAATGGAGCATGTCTGGGATATAATGGGAGCACGACTGCATCTACCAGGGAATGTTGATGACCTGTCCCGGAATAAATTTGGCAAGCAATATTACAGGAGACCATCACAGTCACACATGGACCAAGAACTTTTACTGTTTAGTTAAAATTATCGTAGTTTAAGTTGATTTGTGGTCACTTAACCTACTTAACTACGTTATGGTGTCACTTTGACGCTCCAAAAAATATTATTTACTACACTAAGCAAGTTATTTAAAAAAAGACCCATTTAGTGATAATTCCAAAATGATGCAACACTTGCAACATTTCTATCTATGACGATTACTGCTATTTTGTTTTCTTTTACAAAATGACATTATTATTTAAAAAATACCGAATCTTAGGGACGAATATTTTATCTAACATAACTTACTCGGATGGCCTATGAAGCCAAATACTTAAATTTTCTTCGAAATAATTCGTCAGATTTACTGGAAGAAGTGCTATTTATCATCTACAGGGACATGTAGACCGACAAGATGGATTGCCGATCGCATAATGCTCGTACTGTACGGAAACATTTGGACATGGAATATTCCGGAAGGTGGTTTGTATGTCATGGTTCAATTTCATAGCCGGTTCGTTCACCATATTAAACTTAGTCGATTTCTTTTACAGAGGCTGCTTTAAAAAAAAGGGATTTTTTTTACCAATTTAAAAAGTGGACCGCACTGTGGTAAATGATTGTTGAAAAGCAATGGAGGAAATAAACTTAGTTATTTATTCCCGACTCGTGAAAAGCGGTCACTTTTAAAAAGTTGTAGAACCTGCATTCGTGTAGAAGGTAAACGAATATTTACTTGATTAATGTATTACAAAAATTTGTTTAATTTTATTTTTAAATTTATTGCTTATTAAATTTATTGGAGTTACATCATTAAGATTCAGTTTTATAAAATTAAGTCATATTGTAAAAGAAAACAAAATGAAAGTGACTGTTATGAATAGAAATGTAGCAAGTGTTGGACCATTTTGGGATTGTTACTAAATGGGTCGGCGTTTAAAATAATTTTCCTAGTGTAGTATTCAGTTTTAAAGTTCAGTGGCATCATTTACTCAAACTATGTTATTTTAAACTAAACCAATAAGTATTTTTGTTTCCTTTCGTACTGTGATTAATAGCACCACTATGAAAGATCAAATTAGTGAAAAATTCACTGTGAACTTGTAGAATTCGTGGTCACAAAAGCTAATAATGTGATGGATGTGTTTATAAAATTAAGTTCCGCAAATAAAAAAAAATCTCTATGATTTTTATGCACAGAAAATAACAAGTGTTGTACCATTTTAGATTCTGAATAGGGGAAACTTACCTGGAGTTGCACATGCAATAGTTTTCTTTTTATAAAGAGTCAAAGTTAGATGACATCTTTTTCTCAAACTTTGAATCACACAATCAATGTTAATTTTAACTGAATCAGCAAACTGTTTTGTCCGAATTGTGACTGCAAGTAATAGTCTGGCTGTGTAATATGACGCTAGTGAAAAATCCATCGTAAAATTGGGAAATTTGTGGTCACAGTAGCTAATGATGTAATGGAGAGTGTCAATTTTCTACATTTTCGAATATGTGCTCGTCCCCAAATAACCAAGTGCATGTTAATTTGTTTTTATTTTTCTCAGATCATATATAACCCCACCTTACACCTCGTGCCCCATTATTGTTATGTTTTGGGACGCCCTGTATAAAAAGTATTTTATTTTTATGCAAAAAGGAGAGACACGCGTATGTAATGATCTAACCTCTGTTAGTTAACTGTGCTACGTCGTGTGTTTGTTTTGTTCGTAATTAAGTTTAATTCATTAACTGAAAAGAAAACAATTTTAATCAAACCTGATTCGTCAAAATCAAAGTACTCGAGAATTTATTGCATCGGGTACACCAAACACGAACCAAGAACAAGCAAAAAGTAGAACAAATTTATATTTTATTGAATAAACTTAACTGAATTAAATAAAAATTCCTTTTGGACTTAGTTGATACTTTTAATTTAACCTTAAGCCTGTTAGTTAAAAAAATTATTTTGAAAGAACATCGTGTGCATCAATTAACATCAATTATAGAAATGATTTTATAATATTCATTTTAGTGCACAAGATCCTTCCCTCGTATATCCTTCCTTGCGGAGAGACATAGATTTGCAACAATTATAGGTAAATGTCCAAACCCACGCCCTACCAAATTATGTTATCAAATGCAACCATGACATTTGTACACTTTTTTCAGAATTTGATTTTTTCTCAACCGCACTTTTCATTCAAATGCGCATTTCTTATTTATTTGTCTTCTCTAAAAATATGGACGTTGAACTGCCGGCATAGTTTATTTCCTTTAAGTTTAACAGTAGAATCTGGCTATCGCGTCTTCTCTCGGGTCAATTCAATAAGGAGCTAACGGCGAAGATAAACTTTTTCTGTGGTCATCCTTGATCAATACAACTTCACCAGTCTTAAATTCGTGCAACGATTTTTCTTTAGTGTTTTAAATAAGTTCACTCTCGCCTAATTATTAAACGGGTTGTTTCGATATTTTATTCTGTTTGTCAATTTATCAAAACACTTATCCGTTAATATCCAATTAATTGGAGTAGTCTTTTTTCTCTCCTTGGGTTTATAAGAGCTATTAATTCATGTGTATTTTCCGATATACAAATTAATGATTGCTCAAAACCATTAAAAATGTGTAAAATACAATTTTGGTACTTCTTTGCTTCAATAAATAAACCTCGTATTAACCTGGTTGGAAGAGTTTCTGTCTTGGATTTTCCTTTTACATAATTTCCGTTGATATATTCGAAATACCGAAGGTATATAGATAAAATAATTAATATAATAATTAATTCTTTACAAAAAAAATCTCTAATTATTGTCCTAGGTCAGATTTTTTTTTTATCTCTTAGAATCTTAGAATCAAATTCTATGTTCTGCGTAAATGGTTACGTTTAATCAAAATATAAAATAAGGGAGCAGTTCTATTTAAATTCTCTAAGTTTGTTCAGTGGAATATTTTAAAGAATAACGTCTACATCAGAGTTCACTATCACCTCATAACAACAAGTACATCTTATTTTTAACGCCAATTTGAAAAAAAGACAGATAAGTGCAGGATTTTAGGTAATGAATATTATATAATTAGTACAAATCAATCCAAAAAATTGTTAACATTTATTTACATTCAATGTTTAATTTACAAGCGTGTACATTGTATATGAATAGAACATTTTACAAAATTCTGATCAGGTTATGGCCCCATTAAATTTATTTTTTGTTGTTCTTATTTGTTTACTTATCATTAATTGTTTTATTTTAAATAAAAATATATTGTAATTAAAAAAGAAATTGCATAAAACAAATATAAGCATTCATAAACATTATACCTAATAATTGTCTTAATTTGCATAAAATTACTTTTCTAAATAACAGTATCTAACATTCACTCGACATTCGACATTTCAGTAATAAACATTAATTAAAATGGTAGCTTCCCAATAACAATATCCGCAACAAAAGCATTTGTTCTCAAAAGAAAAAAAAAGATTAAAAGCATTCTTTAATAATTTTCCACTAAAATCACGGGAAGAAAAGCACAAAGAAAAATACTTCGAATTCCAATACAAGAATACCAGGACAGACAATTTCATTTATAGTCATTTCAACGTTCAGAATGATAGGGAGCATCTGCATTTAAAAAAACTTATCTCGAATCATTAAAGGAACTTAAATTGTCCGCTTAAGAGGAACATTCCAAATAGCGAACTGGGAAACATCATTAGTGACAGGAGTTTCAAGACATTGAAGATGACAACGGGATTGGAATGAAAGGAATTCAAAAGAAAGGAATAGGATGACCGCTTTATCTCATTCACGACGTAGACAGTATTTTTATTTTGAAACAATAAGATCACAAAACAAAAGAGCATATTTCCAGCAATAGTTTCGCTGATCGGAGATGTTAAGATATGTAAGACGTGGGTAATTGCTTACAGAAATAAATGTTACACAGTCTTCGTAATTACAAACAATATCTTGAGGAAAAAAGCTGATGAGCCCTCGTTTCTGAAACTGGAGACGAAGTAATGTTTTCAAACAGTTCCTTTTAGACGTCTTAGGATTGTGGATTTTATAAGAAATTATTTTTTGTGAGTGGATTCATCAATAATTAATAAAATCTTATAAGCTTTATAATATTTTGCATAATATCCGCTTCTGTAACAACTAATGTATTGATATTTCCAAATACTAGTTTAGTAAATGTTTAGTTATAAATCTTTGCTAACGAATTTAATTAAATAAATATTTATATATTGCAGAATTTAAAAATTGTGTAATTAATAAACTCTGGAATCAGATACAGGCTCGTACAAAAATTTACTATACTTGTCACACCCGAAGGTTGTAGGTGTAAAAGGGTTCAGAGAAGAAGCATATATATATATATATATATATATGATAATTTTAAAAGTAGTTACTTTTATTTTAGGACCTCCCTCGGCCCCATTTGATGAAAAAATAGATCCAACGTCGGCTCCGATGACTTCAAGTAGTGTACTCGCTTTGTAAGCCTAATGCTTAGTGTTTGATCCCGGCTGGATAGATAGACTTTCTGGATGCGAAAATCGTAGGCACGCATGTCATATGATTATGGGGCATGTGTAAAAGAACCCTTTGAGTATCAATTTGGCTCTGGTACTCTAGGCAAAATTAAATACCGGCAATATTTAGCATCCAACAAGAGCTTGAATTAGTAGGACAAAAGGAAGGCTCTCTGTTCAGCTCTGGAGAGGTAATGTACTTCACAAGACATTTTTCCCCTAGCGTTACTAGAAGGCTAGAGATATGTTAGATTGATGAACTCTGCTTCAGATTCTTTTGTATTATTCTGTTTTCTTCATACGAGTTTTCTCCTGTACCTGTTCATAATCAGCCATTAGAAATTTAGAAAAAAATTGTTATTACACATTTCAAAATCACTGTGAATTACAATTTTTTTAAATGTAGTGCAACCACCTCTTTACATATTTCCATAATAACAATCACAATAAGATAACATTGAAGCTTGCTGCATAATCAGCTTACACGAATATCAGGTATTTCCAATGGCTGGCCTTTCATTATACTGACCAGTCATTAAAATGTCCACCGAAATTGATTATCATCATCAATAACTCTGATAGGTCACCCTTTCTCTCTGGTCACTATTTCAAATTGGATCCTTCCGAAATGTTGATTTGTAGCCTTTTCCTACGTCTCTGAATCCGGGATATTTATTTTTCAAGAGGGGGGGGGGCTGGAGGAACTCTTTCATCTCTGTAAGAGATAGATTCGTGATGAATAGCAT
This sequence comes from Trichonephila clavata, assembly GCA_019973975.1. NCBI lineage: Eukaryota > Metazoa > Arthropoda > Arachnida > Araneae > Nephilidae > Trichonephila > Trichonephila clavata. Next base: position 21,881 of record BMAO01011620.1, on the reverse strand, counting down.
CTGTGTAATCAACTCATTCGGAGACGCAAGTCTTCTCAAGCATGAGGACGTGTTTGAAATGTGAAATGGAATTCTCTTTACAAATGGTTTCGGAATTATTTTAATCTCTTTCTGTGTGCTGTGAGTAAATATTTCATGCTGTGTGAGGAACGTAATCAATCAGTGAAGTTTGTTTGATTGGTGAGATGGATATGAATTTATTTTCCCTCCTCTGTTTAGAATTGTCTGTAAGATAAATTTTATCATAGTTCCGTAAAATGGAAATTAAATAAGTAGAAATATGAAAGGTTATACATTTATTTGAAAGATATAAAATTTGAGAAAACATTGAATAAATAAATAAAAAGGTATATTCTATAAATGAAAAATTACACTAAACAATCTAGAACTGACCTTTGCACATGGAAAATAATATACAGAATTTTTTTTAGTTAAACGTACTCCCCGAAATGATAACATATTATTATACAGATTTATTTTTAGAGAGGCATTAATAAAATTAAAAGGTACTTCTCACTCTAAACAAATTAGTAATAATAATATAGCCTGTATTGTGCATTTACCCTTTTCTTGTAGCTTATGGAACCGAGATTTTTGGAATGAAAATATATTAAAAAGCTAAAGAAAGAGGAAAAGAATAAAAAACTAAAGGGAAAAAAGAATTAAAACGTAAAAGAAAAAAAGAATTATATATATATATATATATATAGAAATGTTAGAGTCTTCAATGTATGTTAATTGATTAAAAATAGAGAGAGACAGAGGAAAAGATAAAACTTTTTACCATATGCATTAATGGAGAAGTGAACAGATAAAAAATTTAATAATACCATTGTGGTATATTTATCTCCAGAAATTTAATCAGTCGTTTTTATTATTTTGATTTATTAATCCCTAAACTACCGATTAAAAGTTACACGATTCGTTTCCCAGTGCCACCGTTTATCGCATAGATGATCGTATTTGGTGTATTGGGGAGAAAAGAAAAGGCGGAAATAAGCAAATGTTTCTCTGAAATAAGTAAATCATTTTTAAACATTAATCAAGGCCATTTTATTGCATTCCAAAACCTTTGGAATAATTTTAATGATATCCGTGCAAAGAAAAGGATCACCTTTCGGAAAAACGTATATATACGTCAAAAGCACATAACGCACCGGATGAGCAAAACGATTATATACACCGGTGCACTTAAAGGGTTAAGACAATTCACGTACCATTTATGAAAATCCATTGATTCAAAAATTAGTTCAAAAGATAAAAAAATTGTTTGAAATATTAGTTTAAACTGCCCAATGAAAACTTTTCTTTTAAAAAAAAATCTTAACAAATGATAATTTTAGCTCATTCACTATTTAAAACTTAAGTCAGCAAAAATGGAAAAAAAACAAATATATATAAGGACTATTAAAGCATTTCCTTTAAAGAATTGTTCAGAAATAGTGTTGAGGTGCTGATGATCACACTATGTGATAATGAAATTGTATACGTTTTTCTGGTTCGCAAATGTTTTTATAAAAATATTAAGTCTTCCAAATAACTTGAAATGAAGCATTTCAATTTGATTAAAGTCATCCGAAGAAATCTTAACTGAATTAGTCTTGTACTGCTAAAAAGAATGAGCATGAATTTCCAAGCCATTACCTCATTAACTCAATAATACCTCAATAATTTTTTTGTCAAAATTTGGTAGTGGGAGCTGCCACTAGATCGTGCCACCAATGAAATGGTTCCCCCTCTTAGGGACTTGCCATGTCTGAAAATGGTCTAGCTGCCAAAATGCAGCCCATTTTAAACAAAAAAAAAACACCTCATTAATACAATTTTTATACCAAATAGCTTAAGGCCTCTTATGAACTAAAAGCCTTTTCGAAAAGATACCCTATCCACACATAACATATTTAGAACACAACATTATTGGGTGCTTAAAATTAGGTTTCAACATTTCAAATAGATTATACAAATAACTGAGCTCAAAATCTTTGTGTAACATAAATCTACCGAACCTCGACAAAATGATTTACTTTTAGAGTTCTGAATAATGAAACATTTTGGGAGAAAGACAAAAGGTTTCACAGGCGTTGCTAATGGATCTTTTAAATATCCTCTACTTTCGTAAATTATAAATTTTGAACATAATTATCTTCTGCTATAAAAGAAAGGTATAGATGAAATCAAAAACCACTGAGATTTTAAAAATGGAAAGTTTCAAAATTATGTGTTCGTCTTAACATGCACTTATGCACATGCACAACGTATTTTATGCAACACATTAAGACTTAGTAAATGATATGAATTTTTTGGAATACTATTATTTCCTTTTAAAGAATTGAATGCTCATAAAAAGGAATTCCTAGTTATAAATGTCTTTTAGCTTACCATTTCTGAATGCTTCAAACACGATTACAAGATTTTTCTTTGTATGTAAATGTTCAGGTTAGTCATTAAAACCATTGTAAATAAAGGTACAGAAATTAGGATTTTGTTAGAGTAACTTCAACAAAATTTATTAATATATGTGTATGAAATAATTTATTTACACGAAAGAGTAATATCTGCTTTCTGTATAGATATGTTATTTCAAAAAAAATTTAATTGATAAATTATGTACATAATATTTGTTGTTACTTATGCCTGATCGATAGTTACATCAGATCAAGGTCCACGCAATTCATCACGGCTTTTACGCATGTCGTTAGTCTTAGTTTTGAGAACTATGTAGTTGACAGTACGATTTGCTCGGTTCCACCCCAGTTTTGAGGGAGAACACCCTAGGGGTAGTCAGGGGTTTCCCACCTCTCTTCCCCTTCCTCCAACCTTACGAGAGTATTTGTGGCTCAACTGCTATTTAAAGTAGCCCCATGCCACGAAGGCACTATACATTTAAAAACAACCATGCCTTCTCCGGGATTCGAACCCAGTCCCTTCAGCACAACAGTCAGCGTCACTAACCACTATACCGGATGGACAGCTGCATAATATTTGACTGCAATTTGTGTGTGTGTATTTCTTAATATAATCATTATTTAAAAATCTTACGTTTGTTTGAATTCCAGTCAATTTTTTGCAGGTTTCTTCAATTCATTTCCCTTTCAATCACTGAGATCAAAATTTGTCGCCAAATGATTTATTTTCTTCGGTTTAATTTATTTTTAAGTAGAACTGATATGGATGATATCTTCAAAAGAAAAAGTACTAGATATCATCAGAAAGTCTAAAAATAGATTGAAACAGAAACAGCTTCATACATAACATACAGTAGTAATCAAGAAATATATAATTTCTCAATTTAAATTTTTGATTAAATCCTATTAAAATATTTCGTTTTTAAGACATCTTTCTCAAGATTTCTGAATTTGTCTTAAAAATAGGTGTTCAGAAGTTATGTGATTATTTTGAATGTTTGACGATATAAAATTTTCGATTCTACATTTTTAAAAGATAATAACATCAGCAAATGCGAAAGATAAGATTCGATTTCAGTAACAGAAAATCTAAGTATAATTTAATATCTTTTCTTAGGTTTTTATTTCAGTGGATTGATCAAGATAATTAATTAGCAGCATTATAATTCAGTTTTTATTTCTTAAAAAGCTACTGAAGCTAAATTTTTCTTTGGAAGCGGTAAAAAAAAATCACCGGAATACTTGAAATTTAAGCTTTATTTTGACACTATTATAGTTTCTTAAATATTAATGTAAGAGAGTGATGAACCAGAAGTCATAGTTGCAAACTCATTGTTCACATTGTTACTGTTAAATCATGATTTTGAATCTTGGGAACTCTAGTGTAATAGCTCGAAGTCTTCATGTTGTCAATGTATGGAAGTGTGGAGAAACAGAGGTTCAGCTCAGGTGACATTCTCGTTACTTGAACATGGCTCAAAATTATGAGGTATCTTACCAATAGCCTCCTTGTTCCATCATAACGTGACTTTAATAAAAAAATCAATGAAAGGTTCATGTACTTATATTATTTATACATAAAAATATTCCAATAGGATAAAAACTAATGATTAATTGGTAAAAAAGAAGCAGAAAATTGAAAACTATTTTAGCTGGGTATGATATGCATGAAAACACATTGCGAAAACAAGTTTGCGTATCAAAGCTTGAAAAAAACTTCTCTAACAAGAAAATAATAATCAACTGCATATAAATCAATAAAATAAAAAAGTTAAAGTAAAAAAATTCTTAATAATGCTATTATCATTTAGAATGCATAAAACTTACTTCATGCTTCTGCAAATTATTTTATTCCTTTAGTAAAAATATTTTATTATAAGCCATTTGAAAGGAGAATCTCTCTGCCTTCTTTCTTTCTTCATCTTTCTGTACATATGTTTTTAAAAAATAATTTGTATTTTTAATATTTCTTTATAATGATATAGTACAATTCTTAATGATAAGATTTAATTTTTTGCAGACGCAGAACATTACGAAATAATCTGAGTAAGATTGTTAAAAATAAAAATTGTAATTTACATGAAAGTATATTTATTAAAATTTCTTATATGCTTATCTTAGCGTAACAGACATAGTCAAAATATGAAAAGAAGAATGAAAGAAAGATACACACACACTTTTTTTAAATAAAATTCTTTTGAAAAATAATCCTTTTATATAGTTTGCTCAAAAGACCGTAAAAATGCTTGAACAGTTTTATAATAGTAAGAGAATTTCGAAACAAAAATAATGAAAAATGTCTTTTTATTCTGCATATTGTTAAGATACATTTTTAAGGAGCATGTTAATGAGTCCGACTCAAAAATAAAAATGTCTCATTATTTTGATTTTTTCAATAATTTTTCTTCCTTTATTGTCTTTCTTAGGCATTCACAACTCTCTATTTTCTTCGTTCAAAAATTATTTTAACTGTTTATTGTAATATTAATAATAACCATTCTAAGACCGTCAAAGAATTTAAGGCATCTGGCTTCCTTTGAAATGACTTATTTTTTTAAAAAATTATAATTTCTTATTTTAAAAAATTATATCTCTTCTTTATGTTCGCTTTAATAGTTTTTTTCCTTTCATTTAAATGAGATTCACTGTATTGGTTAGTTGACTTTTTTTCTTTAAATGAATACTTTAAAAAATGATTTCTTAATGAAATTAATTAATTTTAAATGAGTTTCCTTTGAATATTACTTAAATTGAGAATTTCAAAATAAGTTTAATGTCTGACGTTACGTTAACATATTAAAGCTATTTTTAATATGATGTGATTGTTTTTATTAATATGCATAAATATTGATTTGGTTTATGAATAAACGTACATTTAAATTATATTTGTTTTTGAATCAAATTGAATGAATTTTTTTAAAACCTCATAGAATTAAATAAAATGAATTCCAAAGATATAAACGTTTCATATAGAGCAAATATGAAATACATTACCATTGTGGAAATGTAATAAAAATTTTGAATATTAATGAGTTGTTTACTTAAGTTATGTTGCTTATGACAATGTATTTTGTTTAAAAACTGATTCTGTTTAAAGAAATGCAACTGAAATTTACATTTAACGTTTAAAAAGGAATTTCTGTTATTTTAAAATGGATTTGCAATCTCTTTTTATCAGTATAATTACTTTTTCTTTTATACTTATTCACATGAGAGTATTTTTGTTATTTCAACTTTTAATCAACTTCTTGTGATGGAATGGAGTGTTGGATGAACTGGTGGAAAAGCACATTGTGAAATATTAATTTTTTCTTCATTTAAACAGCTCTTGAAAAAAACACTTAAAGTCAGATATTTTAAAGCATTTCCCATTTTAATTTCTTTCTGAAAACAAAAACCTAATTAAATAATATAGATATTTTATTTTAAAATAAACTTCCCCATAGTGAACTGTTTCAACTGTGCCATTGAAGGCATTACATCTAATGCAATACAATTTTTAATACGGATTCCTATAAGCAATTTAGCTATTTTTGCATACTAGTATTTTCAGAAACTGGTAGGCATATATATAATTCAGACAAGGCCTCAATGTTGGAAAATATCTTTGAATATTGGTACCATACAAATTAATAAACAGGGAATAATGACAATAATAATAATAATAAGCGTTGGAAAAAAATGTTTGAACAGGAGTAACAGCAAATTTAAAGTTTAGAGGTAGAAAATTCTTTTTACTCGTTTATTTAAGTTTAATTTCACTCGAGCCATCAACATATTACTCACAGAGTTGATCAAAATATATGATTATATATTGAGTAAACTAAAGACCATAACCAGATGAAAATTCAACTCCTCCATGAAGAATCCATAATGATTGAACCTTAGAGAGATATTTAATGTTAAACATATTACAAATTACATTATTAATTACGAATATAATCAATCAAACATTAAACAATTTCTTGACTCTTCCAAAATTCAATTTTCTTCTAACTGTGCTTCCAAGATTAATTTTATCTGAGTGGAAATCCTTTTAAGAATAATTTTATCGATATATATTCACCAAACGTTCGTTTTAGGATTAGAAATTCTTCGAGCTAAAGTTAATAATGCGAGAAAAGATTCATCTCAAGTAAAGAAAATAGTAAATATGAATATTTAACAGCACCTGAATTTAATTTAATTTCAGCATTTGGTTTCATCTAGCGTGGCAACCAATGAACGAAGTCTTGAATTTATCTCAAGTACCGAAAAGATAGGATTGGTTTATGTACCTTTAAGAATAATTTGTACATATTTAATTAGCTACGAACAAAAACAATTAGATGTTGTTTAGTTGATAATTCTTTAAACACAGAGGGTTTCTAAAAAGTAAAAATTTAACAGCAATTCTTAACTATAATAAAATGGAATTTTTTTTCTGTAATCAACAGCATAAACAATATTAAAATAATTAAAATCTCATTTGACATGCTTGCATTGCAATATAATAGGTTGAATTGCGTTTTGCTACTCAGCAAGCACAGAGTAAATCTAATGGAACAGTTGAATAGACAGAGTAAAATTATTTAATTGAAATGTGCTTTCTATTTTTTGAATGTTAATTGCGTTATTTCTAAATCCTTTCATGAAATAATCTAATTTTCCCCCTAAAATACTTGAAAAAAAAAGAAAGTTTGAACTTTTTTTCTAATTTCTGAATAAATGGAATGTTAATTCGTATATTTTAACATACAGTCGTTTCTCTGCTCATTTCGCAAAAATGTGCTGAATATTTTACACGTCTTGCAATCTTAAAATAATCCCGAATGATATTTAAAAATGGATTGATCTTATTCAAGAAAGAGTACAAATCACTTTAAAAAGTTTCTAAATTTTTTAACTTAATCCCACTTGATTATTTACTTTGTAACAAAGTGGAAGCTAAAATCGAGTCAAATACTACTTATACATGATAAGGAATTTGTTATTAGAAAAATTATAAACAATGCGCGTCTTAGTACTGTAAAAAATTATGTAAAATTCATTGAACCATTTTCCTATGCTATTTCAACTGAAACCCTTCGCTGAGTATTGAGATCAGCTGGTTTTCATGGCTGTTTTGCGAGAAGAAAAGTATTGGTAAAGCAAATGAACAGAAAAGTCAAAACTTTCTCCTTTCGTAAAATCAATGATAAATAAACTAGTATCTCATTGGATTCGTGTGTTGCTTGCAAATGGGATAACATACAACATTTATGACTCCATTTAAGCATATAACAGTGATTCATAAACTGTGGGGAGTACCCCACTAAGGGGAGGGGGCTGTGATAATTCTACGTTGGGGGAGGTAAGCATATCGAAAAATCAAAAATAAAAGATTATTTTGAAAATTTATTAATTTACAACAAAGATTTATAACAAAATACATTCTGAAACACAAAAACAAATATAAAATAAAATACATTTTGCATTTTTATTGCAATATTTAAAAATTAGAATTACTGCAAATTCTGGCTTATAAGGAATCTCAGGGGAGTTAATTTTGTCTCGAGGAGTGGAAATGTAAACAATTTTCAAACAGGTATACTTCTTTTAAATTTAATTTTAAAAAGTCAAATCTTTTACATGTTATTTACAAAAGATTATGGTTTCAAAAAAGTACAAAATGTTTGAAATATAATCATAATTTTAAAAGTTATAAGCATATGCAAATAAGAAATAATTTTGTAATAAATATTAAGTAATTTTTTCGTCGCGCACGCTATTTTCTAAAATAGTAGCCTTTGATGTATAAAACTTTATAGAGCAATTTAGCCCTAGCAATTTAAGAATAATAAATCTTTTGTATTTCAAAATATTTGATAAATATTGAAATTTTTTAAAAAGTTTTTGAAAATATAATTTTTTTTTATATTTAAAAAATATAATTTATTATTCTATTTATTTAAATTTACTATGGTGTAATAAGGATACATTTAACATTATAAATAAACTTATTGTTAGTAATTAAACCTAATACTTTTGAAAATAGCATGCGCGCCGTAAAACTTAATTAATATTTCTTATAAAAATATTTCTTATTTTCATATGCTTATAATTTTTAAAATTGTGACTATATTTTAAACATTTTACATTTTTCTGAAGCTCCATTCCCTCATAAATAATGTGTAAAAGAGTCGAATTATGTAATTTTAATTTCAAGGAGTTATATGTATTTGAATATTGTTTATATTTTCAGCCCTCCAGAAAAAGATAACACCCCGTAACACGCAACAACACTTTCAAGTTACATTTTTTAATTTTTAGGAATATCTGGCATATAACACGCACCTCCTTTTTTACAAAGAAATTTGAAATGTACGTATGAAATGCTCATATGTTCTGAAGTTATTCATTTGAGGTATTAACCTAGGCTTTTGAAAAAAAGTAGTATACTTCTAAAACTACAACCTTTTAAGTTCATTAGGTATGCCATTTACTTTAAATTAACAGTATTCCGATCTATATAGAAGTCTAATTTTCTTATGCTGATAACTTTTATTGAAGCTATCGTTTTTATACTCGACGTATAACGCACACCCATAAATTTCAATCAAATTTTTCATGTTGAAAGTGCTCGTTATACGCCTGATTTTACGGTACTTAGAATATCTAACACTCAAAAGTAACATATACAAAATTAATACTTATCCTGATAATTTGTATGGTTTATAATTAAGATCGCATTGTAGCTTTAACGTAATAGTGCATTATTATTGCATTCAACATATTGTAATTGTATGAAGGGAGACGCGATGAAATTATGATTCAAATTGGGTCGCAGATATTGAAAGTTTTAGAAGCATTGTGGCATATAAAATATAGAGGAGAAAAATGAAAACTTTAATCCAAAGAATATAGTTGGGGAACAGTAAAACAAAGCTCCGGACGTTATGTGAGAGAGCTTTCCCAGCTTTATGTCTAGGACAGCGTTTATCATAAAGTCCAGGCATCCTCAAGAAAATTAAAAGTGCCCTAGAAACGAAATTCTGATATGAAATCAAGCGCGTACTGATAATAATAAAGAACTAGTATATATATATGAATTGTCAAGCATGGGATATCCGAAAAAGCCGTAAAACGACGAAGCAAATAGTACAGTATTAAAATATAGTTTCTTTTTCAAAAAATTGCTCTATGTATCCTTGGACCTGTGATTCATAGAGACAATAGACACAAACTCATGTTGTGGTTCCTTTCATAAAATAGCTAAAATATATATCGTTACCAGACCGGAAGTGCCAATAATTGTTCGCTAGATTGATTAAAAACTATATATCACATGATTCAGAGTTAGCCATTTTAAATTCAAATTAAGAAGCAAACTTGAAGCCAAAAGTCAGTAATATAAAGAAGCTCTGAAATTTTTAATGTATCCTGAAACCCCGAACTGTTGCATTAGTCCAACGAGTGATAGAATAACGGAAAACTTGTAGTGCGATTGAATAACCTATTTATGTACATCTTTAGAAATTTGAATGATTGGGGTTTACATGTTCCATTGCTTTTTCGGCCGGGGCAACCGAAGCATTTTTTATGAGATTACCGGCTGGGAGAGATTTCTTCTAAAATGCTGTTAGAAAGAAGTCAACATTTATATAATGTTATCTAATCATTTGGGAGACCAAATTGATACACCTTCTATCACCCATTTTCGCTCTGCCAGTACGTTTAGATAGCGTCCATCGTTTTCCCCCGAAAGATAATCAACTTTATGAGCGACTGTATGAAGACCAGTTAAGCTACAAGTGTTATGAATCGTCCCTTCAAAGAAAATATCTTGTTCGGCTTTAAAACCCAAGAAGACATTATGGACTCAGTCAAAAGGTGCAGCAACACCGAACGCATTCCTAATTTTATTAATAATGTTAGAACTTGAAAATTAACAATATCTAAGGCAACGTTAAACTATAGGGTGTGCCACCTAGGGAGCGTGATAACCCTACGTGAGGGACGTGAGCATATCGAAAATAGAATATTATTTATAAAAAAATATTAAGTTACTGAAAAGAAGCAAAACCAAATGCATTCTGACACATTTACATTGATATATGTTGAAACGTGATACATGATTTACATGATATCGATATATGTATCTGTACTCACAGTGGTGCACAAAAGGGGGAGGGGGGCAGAGTCAGGAACTCCCCATAGCCCTTGATTTCTTCTTCAGTTGATTATAATCCTATTTGAATAATTCGTAAAATTTAACTAAGTATTTGTTATTAATAATTAATTGTATTAATTAATGCTAATTATTTATTAAATATTTTTTTTACTGATTTTTGTTCGCTACAATCGAAAAATCAAAAGAAAATGTTGGGCGGTGCATTGGGGTATGATACGAGAATGGTAGACTTTTGACCCTGGACCCCCCCCCTTCCCTTGAAAATTCCTGTGTGGGCCACTGGTACTGTGCGTTAGTTAATAGTTAATTTTTAATAGTTAATTTAATAGTTAATTTAAGTTATGAGCAGGTTTAATAGTGTCATTTCTATTGTCTTGTCGCATACGCATTGTCTTGTCGCTTGGGGGAAGCACTGGGTAGCGGAGGCAGCCTTGTGGTTACGATCACGAGCTCGTGAGAGGTGCATCATGTGATTTCGAGCTCTGTAACAATCATATCATTCACTTATTAAGTGAGATGTGTTAGTTAGACACTGTTTATATTCTTTACTTTTCTGAATGGGTCAAGAGTGGTAGGTGTTAAAGTCTAGTGATGAGGGTCATGGACTCGTTTCATGCGTTCAATCCTCATGCCACTGAAGACCCTCCGTGAAGAGGAGGCTGATGCCTTGTTAAATTTGTCGAGCTTCGAAGCCCTCCCGTTGCGTGGTGTTGTAGTTTAAACATGAGGAAGCAGATTTCGTCCTCAGGGTGACGTGAGGTTGCCTTCCTCGTTACTTCGTGGATCATCCCCAGAAGCCCTCGTGTTGCTTGTAGTGAAACGTTAATAAGCACTCACTTAAAGTGGGGGATACCTGGAAATTAATGTATAAAAATTTGACGTAAACACCAGAATAGAACTAAAAACACAGTGATGAATTCCAATGAATATTTTCTAGTGTTTTGAACAATTTGAGTAAAGTAATTATTACATATATTTTAAAACAAAGTATTATTTTTTTACATATGCATGCATTCATTTGTTACCGTTATGTGGGTAAAAAATAATTTTGAAGAAAATAAATAGACCTTATTAATTGTGGAACTATATTTAACATTTACTAAAATTTGAACATTGCTTTTACTGATCCTTATAGATATATATATATATATATATATATATATTATTTTCTTTATCATAAAATATTAAATTTTCATTAATAATATGACAAGTAATTTTTTACTATTATTGATTGTTGTTTAATTATAAATATCGTGCTTTAAGAAACTGCACATATTTTATTACGAAATAATATTTTTTTAAAAAAGGAGCCCTTTTCTTATAGTTAGTTACAAAAATATTTTTGCTGAACATGTACATTCTTTTTGCTATATGTAGCCTCAGTACATTACAACGGTTAAAAGATATACAAATTTCATTTTTTTAATCCCTTGTATACTTGTGTGTGTAGAATCGATATTTATTCCCAGAAACATTTACATTTGAGGAAGAAAATGTATTTTCGTGTTTCTGTTCATCGCTAACTTAAAAAAAAATTAAAGAAACATCTTATATAACATTTCAATAAATGTGACCAAGGAAAAACCTTTTTTTGTAGTATGCAAAACAACAAATATTCGGAAGAAGCTACGTAAATAATGTAAATAGTTATGAACATTGAAAAAAAAGTATACTTTCCTTATTTTGTTTTGTATTATATGTATTTATGCGTGTGTGTGTGCGAATATTTTTACTTTTCATGTCAGAATTCAAAAATGTTAACCATCATGTTTCCATGATGGGGCTACAGAAGTGCGACTGTGAAAATAAAGTTAAAAATTTCCTTTTTGTAACTATATTACACCTAAGTTTAAATTTAGAATTTTTTCCAATAATAAGTAGAACAAGTTTGGACCCATTTTTCCAACTTTTTTAAATATAATGGAACATAACGAGATGCTTAATTTTAAAATTATATGATACAATTATAATTCGATATTTAAAATTGATGCCATGAAATCTTCAAAAATGAAAATAAAATCTGCCATCGCTTTTAAGAGTTTATTTTGAATAATTTCTTCATTTTTAAATTACCTCTCTCATTCTCACGCACTCTCTGTATTTTGTTACAATTTTGAATTCCTAATTGTTTTGCTTACATTTACTACTTTCACTTCCAGAACATTTTGATTTTTATAAATATATTTTGGTTTATAGTTTTCCTCTTCTATACAAATAAATAAAATTGAAGTGCCTGTTTGTAATTTCAAATTAGCAGCTTTTAACTAAATGCATTTAAAGGTATATACAGTCCTTATATCAAAAAATCAATTTTTAAAATTTTGTCGGTCTGTCTATCGGTTGGTCTGTCTGTTTGTTCCAGCTAATCTCGGAAACGGCTGGTCCGGTTTTAAAAAAATCTTTCACCAATAGAAAGCTGCATTATCAGTGAGTAACATAAGATATATTTTATCTCCATATTACTACGGGAACTATGCGGGTGAAACCGTGTGACTTTGCTTATTCCCGCCAAGTTGGCGCAAAATTATGCATTTGGTCGACAATGGAAATTTTAATAAAAATTTTCTCACATTTGTAACAAATAACTAAAACGTAGTGTAATTTAGCACCTTTACAAATAGCCACTTTTTAAATGGTTTTTTATTAAACGTCTAAAGTTTATTACGTTACGTTCGTTAAATGTCAAACTCAAACTTTGAGAAATACCGCCAAGTTGGCTAAGAAGTTCTCTATTCCTAAAATCCCAGATATTTTAATGCAAATTTTCTCCCACTTTTTAAAGAGGGAAACGAAATAAAGTTTTAGCGAATTGCGCGCGTGATATTGAAAATTCTATGGTAATATTAATTGACAGTTTCCTAAAAAGTTTGGATTTATCGAATATTTATTACTTTGAATTTTTTTTAAACCTAATTATACAATATTCATATTTTTCACAAAATTTTCCACTTATCCTGAACTTAGATATTTTACATGGAGGTATTACTTTGAAGATATATACTAGATATTACTATGGAGGAAGCCATACAATGTCACACGCTGACTAAAATTAGGGAGCTTTACGCAATACTTATTTCATCTTCGTTCTTTCTATCCTCAAACCTTTTAGAATAAGTACAAAGACTTCATAGCGGAAGATATTTTGCGACGATTGCAGCAAGTACAAGCAAATAAGCCTTTCAATGAACACATCTACAACGAAATGCAATAAAGGTTTTCAGAATGGCTGATGGAAAGCTACATGTATTTGGAATGATTAGTCCTAGACGTGTCGACGGAAAAAGCTTCGATAATGAAATCGCTTGAGAATTAAACTACGATTTTATAGCATTGCAACATCAAGTAACAGAACTTATCCCTCAATTAACTCCAGAACAAAGTCTCGTTTTCCAACAAGTGTTATGCAAAATAGAATCTGGCAGTGGTGCACTCCATTTTTTCGACGCCCCTGGAGGAACCGGAAAACCATTTTTGCTAAACTTATTATTAATGACCATCAGAAAAACCCAGAAGATAGCAGTTGCTATGGCTTCTTCTGGTATAGCCGCGACTTCAGTGACCAACGGTCGTACTGCACATTCCATTTTAAAATTAGGAAGGAAACTGGGAGTCCAAATTATTAATAGGTGATTGGTATTCGCCTGTATCTTGCCGCACTAAAAAGAGATACCAGTTCCTAGGAAATGCACTAGATCTTCAATGGTAAAACACCAATCCGCAGTCCATTAGAAATAAAGAAATATGTTAGTTTATAATGGCTTTATGTATATATATTAAGTAAAGGAATAAAAAAGTGGGTTCAGCCCAAAGTGAATTTTCGATAAAGTACACGCATAATGATCACATTTATAAAAAAAATTAATTAAAATTTTATTATAATCCATTAATAACAAAACAGGTAGAGAGATTAATGCGACGCTGCCTTAAAAGTTTGAAAGAATCGTAATCAGTTCTCGATGTCATGCTTCAAAAAACAATTTTTGAATGAAGATTTCAAAGTGTAGGAAGTACTGTAATTGATCTACCTTTTATTCATAAGATAAAAAAACAACATTTTGATAGCTTTTAAATAAAGGCGTTAAATATTTGAGAAATATGGAAATATGAACGGTTTTATGAACATTTTCCCCTTCCAAATTGCAGCTTGCCAAGGTGATATTTAAAACACTTTTTGATAAATGACTTTCCACGTAATTTTTCTTTTGAAACAAAAACGAGAAAAATAAATATCGAGACTTGTAATGAAATTTTTAATACTCGCATCCGAAACATGAATAATGATTGCTTAAGGCTTTTTCGTTTTACTTTTTCGCAGGTTTATTATTATTTTTTTTCTTGTTATTTCCTTATCCGTTACTTTGCTCTTAGATAAAACTTTTAGTATTTCAACATCAACCCTGATATATGGAGGAAATACTAAAAGCATAATGAAATCTGGTTTATGCTCGGTAGCAAGCATTCTGATTACGAGGTGTAATTATGAAAGAAGTTGGTCTCCTTTTCTTGTTACTTTTCCTTATAAAAAACGACTAATTTGGTTAAAAAGAAAGGAAAGAAGAAAATAGATTATGATCATTTTACAGCT
This sequence comes from Trichonephila clavata, assembly GCA_019973975.1. Classification (NCBI taxonomy): domain Eukaryota; kingdom Metazoa; phylum Arthropoda; class Arachnida; order Araneae; family Nephilidae; genus Trichonephila; species Trichonephila clavata. The sequence goes on along the minus strand of BMAO01011620.1, from coordinate 6,739 downwards.
AAAAAGATGAAATTGGTTTGATGTTCCTTAGTATAAATGGATTAAGTTGTTTCCTGGATAGATTAAAGCTCAAAAACTTTAACACGAGTCATTACCTATCCATTATCACGTTAGAACAAATATATAGCTGATATACTAAAAAGTCTATTATTTATTTTATTTTAATGAAAAACACTTTGTAATTTTTATTACCAATATGTGTTTGTTTTTCTAGTTATTCGTAAATTACTTTTAAGGAGGCACTTCCCAAAAATTGCTCAAAAATCGATTTTAGAAACTGGATAGGAAAATTTGCAGTTTCTTTTGATTCTTATACAAATTAAAATTTTGTTTTAGATAAAGTAAAAGTATTTTAAATATGTTTCTATTAACAGTTTTTTGTATCATCTGCGACATATGTCACATATCAATGCATGCGGCAAACCATATGCCAAGACCCGATACATCCTTTTCAAAAAACATTACACTAGCTACATTTTAGCCTTATCAAACCATTTTAAATAATTAAAACATTTTATTTTGATCCAAAACCTTCTGAATGTGTAGTTGTAACACAGGGGTCAGCAACCTTTTAGCTTTGGTGTACCAAACCATCCTACCAATATGTTTCAGCGTGCCACACAGTACGAAATGTTTGAAACATTTCGATTCCCTCAATAATGTATGCAGAGTTAGAGAATACACATTTAATAATATATGCAGAATTACAGTTTTATTATATATGCATCATTTAAAGATATTTCTTAACATAAAAATAAACAGCTTGAAATACATTTATTTTTTCAACAACAATTTTAAAAAATAAAATTATACATATATTAAGTACTTTTATATAAACATATTTATTAAAATAAATAGTAGACAACATAAAATATAAGTGTTTCTTACCATTGTAGTTAAACAAAGAGATAAATAAAAGCTTTAATGCGAACCTAGTGCTTGCCCGATGTATTTTCGTATCACAAAATCTGGGGTATAATTTGTGATTTTTCTATTAGACACGATTCGGAGCATCAGTTGTAAAACACTTTCTTCAGGGACTAGAAATATTTTTCATATGAGGAAAAATTTTTGATGTGATAACTTCTTTAGACACGTTTTGCTGGAGAGTGAACTTGAATGATACGTTTTAAGAAGCGAACATTGTTACGCTTAGGTTTGTAATGCTCGTGACAATATGTGGATCGGAATTTGCCATAACAATGTAAAGTCCTTCAACAAAAAAATCTTACAAAAATGACAAAAGATGACAAAATGTGGCGTGAAAAATCGGTTTTCAACCAAACTGAAATTTCATGAAGTTGCTCTATTGATTGTATTAATTAACTTTGCTTAAAAAATAGACGGTTGTTTTTAATTTCTTTAGGCGCGTTTCCTGGAGAGTGAACTGCAGTGTACGTCGCGTTTGGGTTTGTAACGCTCATTCGGCTTTTTTCGTCATTGTTGTAAGAATGCTATTGTTACAACAATGAAACAGTTTGGCGTCGAAAATCGGTTTTCAGCCAAACTGGAATTTCATGACGTTACTCTTTGACTGTATTAATTAAAAAATAAATGCTTTTAACATGTGATTAACTTGAAAGATATTATTAAAATTTCAATCTCTACAATGTTTTACATTTTTTATAAATTCCTATGGATTTTCTTGGATTTAAATTTTCAAGAAAGTTACAATTATTTTTAAGTAGATTGGTACATTACATATCTTTCTCAAAGCTACCAAGTTAGACTGAGATGGAATATTGTAAAGCTACTTTAAAAAATTTATAAAATTTCGTAATTTTGAAATTGTTTTATTTTTCTGCTTTTTTGCGCATAAAATATTTTTAAAAATGCACTTTTCCATTTCAAGGAACCATAAAAATGCAACAAAAACAATTGCTAAAATCACCAAACGCCAGTAATAATTAATTGTAATAAACCTACGACAGAATTGACCAGTTTGAGGTTTATGGAGCATATGCAAAAAGCCAACTTTCTGATACATTACAGTTGATAGCTTTCTTTATTTTTAAAAAAGCGATTTAGAGTGAAAAACTTTAGGAGTATAAGAAAATGCCGAAATGTTTTCATCAGATAGTATTTACATTTTGGATCTTTCTTTATACAGTGAAGGCAAACTAATGTGTCTAGGGTTTCTCTCCCATACATAATAATAATGAATAAATAATTTTATATGACAATACTAATGTGCCCTTGTTTTTTTATTCACCTAACTAATCCCTGAAATAACATTACAAAATTTGAAGTTATCACTTTTTCGTGTGGTCATAAGCACACACACTCTTCTTTTTTTTTAATGGACATGTAAAACGAAAAGCGGAAAGCAGAGTATATGCAATTTTCTCTCTTCAAACAGTTAAATCTCTCCATCAATGACATTCATTAACTTACAAAATAGCTCTAAATTTATCTTTCGAGTTATTTTTCAAATTTTTTCGTAATTCCATAATCCTGAAGATGTTTTTCAACTAAGGCCATTTGAAAATTTATTAACTTCCATCCATTCAAATATTGACATATTTGTAGAGTAGTGTAGAGTGCCACTGAGAGTTTTATCGAGTGCCACATGTGGCACGCGGGCCATAGGTTGCTGACCCCTATTGTAGTAGGTGTTTTACTGTGCCTTATCTCATGCGCTTTTTCTTTCCTGCAAAGTATAACTATTATAACTGTTTTTTACAGTTTCTATCTGTTTCATAATTATACTTGAGCATAACATTTAAGAAAAGAAAGTCTGGATGAACGTAGAAGAATAATTTCTTGAATAATTGTAAACTTTGACATCAGTAATTCAACATCTAAATTAAAATGAGGTTATTGTACTAAAGAGTACAATTCTTTGCTAATTTCATTTGATAACTTTTGCGAAATAATTGACATTTCGCTGTTTTGGTGTTTTAAGGCAATATGGTACCATCTTCAAAATTTTATTTTTATTTTTATTATTTGATATTTGGTTTTAATTGTATTTCATAAAGATTAATATTTAATAATAATTCCATAAAATTTTTTTTTAATTTGTTGCGAAATGTTTGTAAAATTTAAATATTTTTAGTTTTTTTAAGCATTTTTTTAAATCTCTAAAGCATTTTTAAATATATCTCTTTTCTTTCAAATTTTTTTTTCCAAGTACCTTACAATATACTACATAAAACTGTGCATGGGTTTTCTTCTGCTGCTGCTCTTTAATTTTTTACTAATTTTTTATAGTTAAACTTCCAAAAATTCCCCAAAAAACATTAATTTTGATTTTGGAATTTTTTAGAAAATGTACTAAGCATGTTAGAGCTAATTCCCTGCACAGTTTTACAAAACATACATTTCAAAACATGTATAAAAAAAATTCAAACCCATACTTCAGCTATCAAAAAGGCCTCAGGGTTTCGAATAACAGTATATGTACAAAAATTCAACATGGAGAAATATGAGTTTGAAGTTTTCATTCCATGCATAGCATGATATAATATTCATCGAATAGTCTGGAACTTTTATGAAATGTTAATTAACTTATTTAAAACTACTTACGATAAAAAATTGCAGAAATTTAGAACAATTAAACAGTATACTGCCATAATGAATATACAGAAAAAACGAATGAAAGATCAATATTTCAGAAAAATTTATCTTAATAATTATAAAAAAATAAATACACACTCTTCAGAGCTGATTCCATGCTCAGAGCTCATGCACAACATGCACAAAGGATGTTTATGCCTTTATTTTTTATTTCCATGATTTTAAAAGCATGTTAAATATTGTACACGAACAAAAGCAAAATCAAATAATAATTTATAGGTAAAATACATCAAAATCTAATAACTGTATATGTGCATTTGTTTAAATAAATATCTTGAAATATTTTAATATTAAAAGTGTTGAATCTCGCACACATGGGTTATATATATATATCACCAAAAACAAATATATAAAAATGGGAGAGTTTTTCTATTCTTGCGAATTAGATTTTTAATTATCTGAGTTAACAAAATAAGATTTAGTATTTGTGCTTTGAGATAATTCGTTTTGAAGTTTTAATTTCATTCATGTAACAGAGAGGGTGGTGTCTAGGGGTATGTTCAATGAAAAAAAGACTTTAAGGTTTAAGGATATTTATAAACATCTACAGGTTGTTAAACCTGACTAGGCGCGCGCTGCTGGTACCAAAAGTAAGTGTATTCCTTCTCCCGCTTACATCCGGGGTTTACAGAGAGTGGCGCTGGTGTTGCCTGAGCGTATACAACACTCGTCCGTCCTGATGGGGTCGGTCCCCGACCAGGCTGGAAAATATGCAAGTAAAAATTATACAAATACTACAACTGAAAAGAAAAAAAAAAGATTAAACAAATTTTTAAAGTTCAAATTTCCTTGAGTATATAGAGGGAAAAAAATAAAGTCATTAGAGTTCTGGAAAGAAAAGTCTTAGGGATTATCCCATGGTTTCATCAGATCAGCAGATGTGGATGTCAAATTCGGGCCTTCTTGTCTTCCTATTTTCTTTACATCGTACCTGTCGTTTGGACGAACTTTCACGACTTCATATGGGCCAAAATATTTTGGTCGCAATTTCACACCTACTCCAAACTGGGTTTTCTTGATTGCAATTCTGTCACCTTCTTTGTATTTTCTTGCTTCTTTGCGATGTTTATTGTAGTGTAGTCTACTTTGTTCTTGTAATTTCAGGATATTGGATTTGGCATCTTCTCTCATTTGTTGTTTATTCTGTAAAGATAATTCAAAATTTTCATCCTCGAGAATGGCTTTGATTTTGATGTCATCTTTATTTTTCATTTTGACGCCTGTTAAAAGTTCAAATGGTGTATATTTGGTGGCTATGGAAACAGTGCTGTTAATTATTCGTTGAACTGATGGTACGTGTTTATACCATTTATTGGGAACTTCAAGTGAAAGCTTTGTTAGGACTGGTATTAACGTTGCATGAATGTTTTCTACCTGACCGTTCCCACGCGGTATACACCTGTTGTGATTGAAATAAACTCGATATCTTCATCCTGACAAAATTTCTGAAATTCTGTAGAAGTGAATGCTGTTTCTTTGTCTGAAATTATTCGTCTGGGACTTCCAAAGGTTACTTTTTGTAATTTTAATTTGTCCAAAGCATCGTTAGCTGAAGGAGACTTTACAGGATAAATACACAGAAATTTGGTGAAAGCGTCGATGACAGTAAAGATATATTTGTAATTTTTGTTGGTACTTGGGAGTGGACCCAAAAAGTCAATATGGTAGGTATCAAGTGGATATCACCTTTTGGTATGGGATGTAGAAATCCTTCTCGTTTGCCAAATTTTTTGGATGAAAGAATGAAAGGAATACAATTTGCAATAACATTTTCTACATTCTTACGCATATTTGGGAAAAAGAATTGCTGTTTGACTAACTTTTCAGTTTTGTTGATGCCGAAATGTCCTTTAGAATGTTCAAGTTGTACGATTTGTTTTTGCATTTCAAGTGGAACGACTAGAAGTTCTTGGTCGTTGACAATTTTGTACAGCACATCGTTTTTTAATGTATAATCAGAGGCTGAAGATGATTGTAATAGTTGTTTAATACTGGATGTAAATTCATCATTAATTTGTGCTTTTTTAAATTTTTGTGTTGTCTCGTTGTATTGTATGAGCATAACTGGATAACGACTGAGCGCGTCAACATGTTGCATTTGTTTACCTGGCCTGTGAAGTATTTCGTAATCGAAGTCTTCTAAGAAGAGAGCCCATCGTGCTATTCTAGATGGTAAATCTTTCTTTGACATAGTTTTTTGAAATGCTTGGCAATCTGTGATTATTTGAAATTTTGTGCCGACGAGGTAGTGTCGAAGTTTTTTTAATGCTGTAACTATCGCTAAGCCCTCTAGCTCGTAGCTGGAGTATTTCTCTTCTTGAGGAGAAGTTTTACGACTCATATAGTGTATTGGATGAAAGTTCTGATTTGAGTCCATTTGTAGAAGTTCAGCACCAAACCCTTTCGCACTGGCATCGCAGTGTATTTGTAATGGAGCGTTTTGCTGATAAAGATGTAATACAGGTTCCCAAGACAAAATTTGCTTCAAAGAGAGAAAAGCTTGTTTTTGTATAGGACCAAGGTAAATGGAACTTTGTCTCGTAAAAGATCACTTAAAGGTCGTGCGATTGATGCATAGTCCTTAATAAATTTTCTAAAATAGCCTGTTAGTCCTAAAAATGATTGGACATGCCGAGTGTTTTTAGGTGTTTGGAAATTCATGACTGCATTTGTTTTAGCTGTTGAAGGACGAATAGTACCTTCTTCAATAATATGGACAAGAAAAGTTAATTTCCGCTGAAGAAAATTACACTTTTTAAAAAGTTAAACTCTAAACCATAAGTAGCAGCAACATCAAATACTTTTTAAGCTTTGCAATCCCTTCACATTCAGAATTTGCCAGAATTAAAATGTCGTCCATGTATATAATAACAGTGTTGTCTTTTAAGAGATCTTTAAACACAATTTGAATGTATTTTTGAAATACTGAGGGAGAATTACACAAACCAAAAGGAACTCTATTAAATTGGTACTGACCATTATGTGTTATGAAACTGGTGTATTTACGGCTATCAGGATCAATTTTGATGTGAAAAAAACTGTTTTTTAAGTCCAGATTTGAAAAGAGTATCGCTCCCTGCAGTTGATCAAAAATGTCTTCAATGAGAGGTAGTGGAAATCTTTGTTTAATTGTTTTAGAATTAAGAGCACGAAAATCAAA